>CAMOHE010033695.1:0-15885 GCA_946598075.1 Artocarpus hirsutus | reverse complement strand
TAAAAAATATATAAAAATATTTTTAAAAATTTGAGAACGAAATCAAAGCGGAGCTTTATTTTTGTTTTTGGTCCCACGTACTCAGAGAATCGATGATAATCCAACGACCCAAACTTTGAACTACCAAAGGCGGAGCTAAAACATTCCGTCTTCTGATAAAGTCTCTCCCTCTTTACCTTTCTGTCTCTCTCTTCTTTATCCACGCACCACCGGGTCCTGATTCTCCTGAACAACAACAACAACAACAAGAAGCACAAAGCTGCTTCGTCCACTGTAGTTGCACAAAACTTTGTTGAATCTTCTGCTGTGGAGACGAAACATAATAACGAAAGCGGCGGAGGTGAAAAACCGGGTTTTACGCAAATGCAATTGTTCCCAGTAGCAGTGGCAGCGTTTGGAATACGAGGTCTCTGAAATCGGCCCTTCCTTGTGTCTCTTCTTCTTCGCTGCGCTTTCCTATGGCTTCTGCGAATTTCCCATCTTTCTCTCCGACTGGGCTCATGTCGTCTCGGCCCAAGCCCAAAGCGGTTCTTCGCTTGTTCTTTGGTCTTGCCCCTATCTCCACCCAACTCTTCACCATCGCTTCTCCAGGTAATCTTTTGATAACAGAGACCCATTTCTTTATGCTTGTTGAAACCGGGAATTTCTTTTTCGTTCCATGTGTTAAACTGAAGCCTTTTTTTTTTTTTGTGTTTTATCATTTTCTTTTTGGGTTTGATTATATGAAGTGAAACGCCCAGATATCATGATACATTTAACAATTAATTATTATGTTCTTTTTAATTTATTATTCGTATGCTCTTTGTTTCTGACAAGCAAAATGTGTGTGCTTTTTTTTATTATTATTATTGGTACTGCTAGTTGAATACTTTGGACTGTGTTGTTGATCTGTTTTATGAGATGGGCTTGTGCCTAACTTGAAAGACTCGCTGTAGGAGTTGAAGTTTGTTATTTTTGGCCTCTTCTGGATGATTTTGTTTTTGATAATGAGGAATTTTTTTAAGTTCATGGCATTGGAAATGTTAGAGGTGAAGTTTGTGACCCACCCTCTACTCCTAGTCATCAAACTTTGGAAAATGAAATGATTAAGGATGGAATATAGTGGATTAGCAGCCGACTAAAAGTGAATAACGAACTAGTTGCAGGCTTGGCCTTGCCGAAATTTCTTGTTCACCTCAAAGTTGAGGTCTTAAGTTCAATTCTTCCATCCCAAATTCTTAAAAAAAAAAAAAAAAAAAAAGGCGAACGACGAAGGTGTTTTGGGATATTAGCAGCCGACTAAAAGTGAATAACGAACTAGTTGCAGGCTTGGCCTTGCCGAAATTTCTTGTTCACCTCAAAGTTGAGGTCTTAAGTTCAATTCTCCCATCCCAAATTCTTTATTAAAAAAAAAAAAAAAAAAAGCGAACGACGAAGGTGTTTTGGGACGACAAAACAATGTAATGGATGAAAGTGCCATACATGTCAACCCTCTTAAGAGAAACAAGATTTCAGGATTGACTTTGTAGCTTTGAGGATGATTGGAGGCTATTTCTGTTCTGGTTACATGATAGTTTTGCAGGATTTCAAGGTGTTTCCGGCATAATGAAGGGGATCGGTACTGTTGCATTGGGTTGATTATTTATCGCATGCTCTAGGCTCTAACCAATCACCTAAGAGCAACACCCTTTCCGGGCTTCCTCGGTTTCTCAGTTTGTCTCTTCTTTCATGGTATTCTTATATGGCTTATTTATTGCTGTTCCTGAGTTGAATTGTTTTCTTGTGACTTAAAGAATAATATTGTGAAAACTTTCTTACCTTTTTTGGCACAGAAATGAACAGCTTTGAGAATTGTTTTACCATAATTGACAATGGTGGAAGGATTTATGCTATGAGACATGGGAGGCGAGTTCCGAAACTTAACAGGCCCCCAGACCAACGCCGAGCACTACTGCAAGGTCTTACGACTCAGCTTCTTAAATACGGCCGTATCAAGGCTACTAGAGCAAGGGCAAGCGCGATGAGGAAGTACGTTGACAAGATGATCACTCTGGCGAAAGATGGGTCTCTTCATAAGAAGAGACAAGCTCTTGGCTTCATCTATGAGAAGCAGATTGTCCATGCCTTGTTTGCTGAGGTGCAGGAGAGGTATGGGGAGAGGAATGGAGGTTACACAAGAATCATCAGAACTCTGCCGAGGCGAGGGGATAATGCACCTGTGGCTTACATTGAGCTCGTCTAGTTGCCAATTAATTGCATCTGCCTTGCAAACAATGTCTTGGATTTGCTTCCTAATAACAATTTTCAGCTAGGAAATGTATTTTGTTGTCAAGTGAAACAAAATTCTTTTTTCTTATAACTTCAAAGAGTTCCCAGATTTTGCAGTGCTTAGCTATGATAAAATGGAATTTACCTTTGTTTAGTATGTCAAAGGGCTTAGGCTCGCTTGACCTGAAATCTGTTGTGAACGTCTGGGGAAAACCATCGTTATGTGTTCTAAAGTCGTTTGGTATTCGAAACCATGAGGTGGTATTGAAGGTTATTCCCATTTGGACGAAAGCCTAACCCAAAAACAATGTTTCGTTCATTGGCTCAGCTTGAGCAAACAAATGTCCCTCTTACTCTCAAAATGTTGTTGCTGTATTCTTATTCTTATTCTTATTATTATTATTAGGGTGTTTGGTATAGTGGCTAGAACCATTTGTTAAAACTGTAAACACTATATCCTTACTGAAAAATTGATTAAAACTAACTAATGCCAAACATGGTATAAGAGTCTCAGGGCTGTCATTTTTTAAGTCATAATTTCATAGAATTGGTAACCGGTTGGTAGACGCTCCTCTTCAATAAAACTGAAAAACACAATGTGTTATAGCTCTTCCTTTCTTCAAGTAAACTTTTATCTTTTTATCCGATTCTTCAAGTGAAGTTAAACCCTTTGTACATATATGTACGTTAATGAAACCTATAAGCTCTATCTCCATAAATCCCTTAAATGAGTTATTATACGTAATTCAGAATCCATAAACCATGCTAAAAATTGTCAAATGTAATTGAAATAAAAGAAAATACTAATATATACACTTACAATCTTAGCTAGTTGATTGTAGATTTTAATGATTTTTTAACTAAATCCATAGAGTTTAGAAGTAATAATGGTAAATATTTTTAAAAAAATGTTGGATAAAAATATATAGACTAGATGATGATGTAGATAAGGTCATGCGCGTGTTATCTCTTACGTATTTGCTGGAGAGACAACAGAGAGGGAAACACTGAAAAAGGACCGAAATTTCCGCCATTGACAGTCGTCTCCAGCAGAAAAGAGATAAGAGAAGACCCAAACTATGACCAGTATGACGACTCTCGGCCGAGGTTGCTGGTCAGCCACCGCCATGGCCAGCCACCATTCTCAGAACCAGAAGCTCCAAACCCAAACAAACAAACCGAGATCGCTTCCAATGTCCGCCAATTACATTCACAACTCCTTCTTCTCCTTCAATTCCGCCGCCAAATCCTCATCCTTCTGCGTCAAGACCGCCGTCGCCGCCGTCGACTCCGACGGCGTCACCTCCTCCGACGCCGCCGATAACGTCCGTTTCTCCGCTCTTCCCAATTTCTTCTCCCTAAAATTCCTTCGCCTCCATTTCTAACAAATACTTGTGAACAGGAACGGCCGAAGAAGTACTTTTTGGTGGTTGCGAATGCCAAGTTCATGCTTGACGAGGAGGAGCATTTCAAGGAGCTTCTGTTCGAGAGGCTTCGTCTCTACGGAGAGAGAAACAAAGAGCAGGATTTCTGGCTTGTGATTGAACCAAAGTTCTTGGATAAGTTCCCAAACATCACAAAACGACTCAAAAGACCCGCCGTTGCTCTGGTTTCCACCAATGGCCCTTGGATCACGTAAAGAACTCAACTTAGTATTATTTTTTCACATTACTTCTTTTCGTTATTTCTTTTCAAATTTTGATACTTTACGTTCGTGTTTAACAATGTCTCTAGTTTTTAAACCAAAACATCGCAGCAATTGCGTTTAGTTTGATGCTATTACTAATTTATGCTCGTGAATTATAGGTTTTCACCTGTGACATTCGGGACCTTAAACTTGAAAAAAAAAAAAGTCTCAATTTTCATCAATCAAAATTATTGAGACAATTCATTACCTTGGTTGCAGAAGGTGCAAATTTAGGTAAATTTTCGAGTTTAAAGACCGGAGGTTACAAATTGAGTTTGAGGACACTCATAATTCAAAGATAAATTGAAGTACAAAACCAAGGAAAATTTGATGTTGGGCACAAATATTGCTTGCTGCTTTGAATTTGGACTGAAACATATCCGTCTCTTTTATTACCTTAAAAACATGATTTGGTTTACTTAATGGATGGTTGTGTACAAGTAGTAGGATCAAAGCATTGATGGTATGGCATGGCGTGCAGGTTCATGAAATTGAGATTGGACAGGGTACTATCTGAGAGCTATGAAGCTGAGAGTGTTGAAGAGGCATTAGCTTCTAATCCTACGGATCTCCAGTTTGAGAAGCCGGAGAAGTGGGTAGCACCATATCCGAAGTATGAATACGGTTGGTGGGAGCCCTTCTTGCCTACCGGATATAAAGAGGAGGCCAAAGTATAGATTACCCTTCTCATTTTGTTGTCTTTGTTTGCGTGTTTATCAGCCTGAATTTTTCATTATGTATTTTTAGCTTACTTGCGGCTTGAGTTGGTGCATAAACCTTTGGTAGTTAGTGGAGGCAATTAGTAATTACTGCTCAAGTTAAGTACCTGAGGATGTTAGTATTTGGCGGTATATGATGAGCTTTGAAGGGATTCAAGTTGAACAAAATCGAGGTTTTTCATGGCTGAAGAGGCACTCTACTTAGTTTGCTATTAGTTTGCTATTAGTTTGCTATCATATAACATCTATGAATAACAAGTTTACGCTATGAAGAGTCATGTCTCCAATGTGCCAGTATGCGTTCCATCATAAAATATGGATGTCACCCTTTGGTAAGTCAAAAGACATAAGTCAAGACACTTGGCCTACTATTCATCTTAGGATTAAGATACAACACATATGATTATCTAAAGTGAATTGATTTGCCGAGATAGAATTATTAATCTAAATTAATTAAATTTTATATTCCGATCCAATACATAGTCACCTATAACAATGCACCAATATTTCTATTCGCGGAGTCCACCTCCGATAGCCAAGACAAACCATCTCACGTTAAGGATATAGACAACGTAATAATCTTTGCATGAATAAAGCGCCCAACTTTATTCTCTCGATTGCGGATCTTATGATTAAGACCGTCACCTTTAGAATTATACATTTCGCATAATCTGTCCATCATATGCTTAATTTTAAAGATTTAGATTGACAGTCTCAGACTTTTGTTTGCCTGTCATATATTTAACCAATATGAACGTAAAGAGGATAATAATTTGGTATTGAATAATAAATAAATTTTTTATTGATAAAAATGTCTTCCAAAATATATTACATTTTTACTCCTTAGAATATACATGTCTAATAATATGGGCATGGCAAAGTTCAAGCCAGGTTGGATCATCATTTTGCTTATTGAGTGGACCATCAATTTTGCTATGAACCTAAACAAATGCTCCACTAATACAATATTTAGAAGACCAAAAAAATGTCATTTTATAAATTTTAGTAATTAGTAATGAAACTAACCATATGGATATTACTTTTCGCCTCCAGAGTATGTAAATCATGGCACATGGCATCATAGGTGCGTTCTTGTATGATAGGACTGATCTGAAAATCTAGATAAATAGACATATCATGATAATAGAAATGGTTAGAGCATCTGACTCGGATAGGATTTGTTTTATTCCTTAAAAAATGGATCAAATAGGTGTTTACGAGCGAGGTTCTTTCGTTGGGGTTTCATTCTAATTTTTGTATTTATTTCCAAAGATAAGTCTAACGCACTAGATTAATTTCAATTGCTAGCTTCACAAGCTTGCTTCCTTTTTTTTTTTTTGGTTTGGGCTGCTAGTTGTACTAACTCTTCCTTATGTTATATCTATACCTTTCTCCTCTTTCTCACCTCTAGATCATCTAATTCAACTGATATAATGTTGCAGCAAGGATTAGATGTAAGTTATAACCAACATGTATACACTTAAAAACCTGATGTACAGAAGACTTGGCAGCTCGATAGCGCACGACAGGAAATTCCTATGACGAAAAGCGAAGATGATTTAGACAATCTCCAATAATTGATTTTCAATTAATGTATTGAATCACTCTATGTAAATACCTTCAAAGAAACAAAAAACAGTAGCAGTTCGCGTAGCCATCACATTCAAACATGCAACAGCTTTGCATGTATCCTCTTCACGAGGAAGAATTAGCAACGGTCATAGCATCACGTACCAAGCTATCTATAACCAAATATTCCAAGTTCATCTGCACATGTTCAACCAAACGACTGTTTTAATAAAAAAAATTCAGGGGAAAAAGGAAAGAAAAACTTCTAGGATAATAAAAAGAGTTTCTGCATGATTAGCAATCTGATGAGAAATTATTTTACATGTGTAAATTTGAGCGTTACCTCCCACATGCGCAGGCGACCTTGAAGAGTTTCATCACTTATGATGCGACTCTTCAATTTTTCAGATGTACGTGAACTAAAGAAAAGAAATGCCCTTCACAAAAAATAAATAAAACAACACAAAAGAAAAAGAAAAAGCAATAAGGCATAAGAACAACTAGAAAGGAAGAAACATTGCTTTACATACTTGCCATATAAAGGCGTTCTTCCAGCCATGTCATGCAAGAGTGCAATGACACTGCCAAAAAAAAAAAAAAAGTGTGAGTTGTACAAAGAAGTACAACACAATTTGTAAGCTGGACTTCATTGAAATATTGAAAATTACTTTAGACAAAATTGACAAGGCATAAAAATAAAAAAAGATATGCATCTGCAATAATGGTTCAGAAAGAAAAAGGATTAACAGGTGCAACCAAGGACATAAGTTTGGTTGACGTGAAAGGAGATGAAACTACAATAGAATAAATTGCACAAGAGGGAAACAACGATACAAAGTAGGAACTCAAACCAACAATCTACCAAATGATTGGATACCATCATGAAATGTTGAATTCGATTTTAATTCTAGGAAACTTTGAGCAAAGTGAGCAGCAAACAGTGTAGGAATGCAAGAAAGGAGGAAGCAAACACATGGAAGAAGGATTGACGTACTTATCATCTCAACATTAAGCTAAATATATTAAAAAAAAAGGAAAAGTCATATGCCTAAGGAAAGCACATGCCTCAAAAACTAGAAGACAAAATCAATTGTATTTGGTATATACTCGAATAATTTTCTTTAATATATAGTCCATAAATAAATTGATATCTAACTTTTCCTATTAAAAAATATTTTTGTCTTTGGAATGAGCTCTATTATACTTTTGTTTAAGTAAACTAAACCATTAGATTAATAAAAAAAGGGTAAAATTAGATTTTCAAAGAAATTTTGAATCTCCGTATAAAAAAGTTTAAAAATACATGCGCTCAACGTGTGCCCAACACTAGTAAATATAAAAAGAAACGAAATATCATATGCCTAAGGAAAACACACGTCTCACCAGTTAATTAGAAGACAAACTCAACCGTGCTTAGTTTGTATCAAGACGAACATTGACATAAAAAGGACAAAAGCAAGGTACTTATATTAGTTGGATGAAGTAGATAGCACTGCCATGGGGGCTTGCTTTCCTAGTCTTTGCAAGTTTTCAAAGGCTGCAAAAATAAACGAGGAAATTGAAAAAAATCGCAACAATAAGCATTAATAAAAAAAAAAAAAACATTATTGAAATCAATTCATATCTTTATTGGATTGTTAGGTGTGTTTTTCTTTGTCGTCTCGTCAAGTAAAACAAGAGGCAAGTGAAGAAATTCTAATATTTCAACTTTCCAACTAACTGACCTTTGTACTCGCAAAAAACATGTTCCTCGTGCACGATCGAAAGGCTTGCTTGAGCAAGACACAGTTTTTGCTGTACGACATTAGTTAGTTCTAATCAATTTTTCAGTTAAAAATATAGCAAAACTCTTTATATGTTACAGTAAAAGCAAAAAAAATTACTATAATAGAAAGCAAAAAAATTATTATAGTAGAAAGCTCTCGTATGTTAGTGTTCACAATTTTAACTAACATGTAAAACACCGTGTATAACGAACACTAATTAAGTAGTAAAAAAATCCACGTAGGATATCCAGTCGTCGTCGTCATAAAAGCATGCTTTTACCTTCCAAGATGAGTAAATTGCTTTCCGTAAACTGCTTCTACCGTTCCACCCTAATCCTAAAACAGTTTGCAATAATCAATTGTACGTCCCTTTCTACATGAACAAAGCAAATATGTACCCACACCATTAATAATACTCTAAAAACTATACAAGTTAACAAAAAGTGTACAATCCCAAAATTGCCGCATCTGTTTTTTTACTGCTCCAGGTGTGTATTTTGAAACCAATAATCAAAGGTTACATGCATGTTTTTATTGACTTTTTGGTCTCAAACTTAGTAAAATATTTTCATATTTTTTCTGCAGGTTTTGGTTATAATTATCTGGATATTTTGTGTTTAAAGTTCCAATAATGTTTATCCGGTTATGAGTAGCTTGGTGGTTAAGTTATCTTTTTAGTTAATCTGGATTTGGTGTGCATAAATTTTAAATCGTGACTGATCCGGTTTGTTGTTTCTTGTATGACAATTAACTTTGATTTTTGAAGTGGTTATTCAAATATTATCCAGTAAGTTCAAATCTGATGTTATCTGAAGTTGTTGCCTTGTTGGCTGGACATGGTGATTTAAATTCGCGTTTGTGCCAATAATTTTTCAAATTTATTAATTCTAATTTTGTTAAGTTAATCTTGTACATATTTGGGTCTAGGTTTATTTATGATTAACTTAACTTAGCTTTTAATTTTTCTGGAAGTTTCTGCAAGGATTTCACGTGATAAGATTGAACTTGGTTCGAATTTCAATTGAGAAACTAATAGATAACATTTACAGTTTATATATTTTTGAATCGCAGTTTTTCAAGAGACCATAGATACGGCCCACAAAGATTGCAGACTATTCGCACAGCTATTGCAGAATATCAGTTCAAGCCAAATCAAGCATATTTTTAACAATTGAATTCAAATTTCAAGTGAATTTGTTGAAATCCGAACCTAAGATTTAATGGATGTATCAAGGTACATCTCATGTCTAGGCTTTACTTATTTAAGGTTATCATCTCTAGACTTTTGATTTAGAGCTTCAAAGTGAGAGAAAATCAGAGTGAACCATTGGGTTTCTTAGACTTCAAAATATCGTTCTCAACCCTATGTTGCCGTTGTACATTGTTCCAATCCAAAAAGCCCAAGGAAAAGCTATTTATGAATTAAAAGCTCAGAGTACATTAGTTATACCAAAGCCGAGAGTGAAGACTTGTAATAAGAAGAGGAGGCTGAAGGTGGGTGCAAAAGGAGATATCGTGGATTTCTTGGTGTAGTTTCTAAGCACTTTTGTAATCCCAATCCTTGTAACCATAATTCCGCATTAATGGATTCTTCTCATATACAATGTGATTAGCACCTCATGGCATTTTTCTTGCAAGGATTTTTGGCCAGCTAAATAACCTTATCATTGTATTTTTTTTATATCCTACTATTTTACTTTACACGACAGTTATTTTTTGTTATCGTACAAATAGGATACCGTTGATGTGTTCTGTGTGTATAGAACATGTTTATACCCTTACGAAAAATACTCAATATGATAAAGTAAAGGTAAAAGTGCAAAATATAAAAATGAAAATAACGATATGGTTATTTAGTGTAGCCAAAAACCCTTGTAGAAAAACATCACGGGTGCTAATCATAGCAAATATAAGAAGGATTCACTAATATCAAATTATGGCTACAAGAATTGGAATTACAAGAGTGTCTAGAAACTTTATCAATGTAGGATCCATGATGTCTCCTTCTGCTACTTGCCTTCAGATTCCTTGTCCTACTCTAAATTTTCACGCTTCTTTTGTCCAACTAATGTACTCCGACCCTTTAATCCATGAACAGCTCCTCTTCGGATTTCTAGATTGGAACAATACCCAACGACAACACAGAGTTGGGAGCAATATTTTGAAAGTATAAAAACCTAAGGGATCACTCTAGTTTTTCTTACTCTGAAAACGACAACACAAGGTTTGGAAGCAATATTTTGAAAGTACAAAAACCTATGGGTCACTCTAGTTTTTCTTACTCTGAAGCTCTGAAAATGAAAATCAATAAGTGTAACTAATTAAGGATTTTTCCATTACTACACCAATAATTGTATAAAAAAGTAAGAGTTTAGAACCTATAAGTGCAAGTTTTTGTTAGATTGTTGCGACAAGCTAAATCATACTATGCATGTTGAACTAGTTTAGGTATAACCGTGAGTCTTTAACTAGAAAGCTTAACAATGAACCGTGATAGTAGATAATAAGATGTACGATTATGAAAAGTGTGAAAGTTTAAAAAAATTGTTAATTTGAGACAAGTCAATACATCCTTAATAGTTCGAGTAGAATTTCGGTAATCGATAAAAAGATGATTCAGTCGATCAATCTAAATTTTTGCGGCTTTAAAGCCTTCTTTAACATCGCTAGCTAAAAGAACCATTTACTTGCATATTGCAATAAATTAGCACCCTTTAACACTGTAGCCAAAACAAGACAAATTAAAAGGAAATTCTAAGCTAAAAGATCAAAGACCTCGATTTGACTTTCACAAGAAAAGGATATTGTCCCGCAGAGGAAAAGAAGAAAAGATCACTGCCGCTCAAAGGGAAAAGCGCGGACAAAATCTTTTTCATGCCATAATTTCATATACTAGCTTGAACATTATGAGTAAATAACGAGAGAAAATATAGCATGTGTATGAGAAAATCGAGGGCTATTCCACCATGTTAAGAATCTGGAATTCCATGGTAAGATGTTACTTTCTTTTAAATTGTTCGTTTGACATGGCTTGAAGATCCCTTTTATATATAAGCACGTAAAGAAATGTTGCTTTCTTGTCCAGCTATTGATGTTCTTTACCTTTTGGTGCTCAGCTAATTGCATTGTCTTAGAGTCTGTTTCGTTTATAGGATGGAATTGAATTCAAATTTTTCTAAGAGAAAGCACCATAATAAAAAGGTTTGAATTGTGATTCCAAACAACAGCTTGATATCCATATGGTTTTCTTCCCCTCTTCTATGAAGGCTATTCTTTACTAGACATATGCAACTCTGAAAGGTCGCATGTGCAAGCGAGCAGTGATAATGGTTAACTTATACACGAAAAATTCCCCTAAAAACATATATATAGAAATTAATTTCTCATTAGATTGCTAATGGTCGAGAAATCGTTTCATTATTTAGCAAGCTTCAGAAGCTTATCAGTATAGACTTGTTCGGTTGAATATGTGCAGATGAATTTGGAATAGTAGGTTATAGATGGCCTTGTTTGTGACTTTTGCCCAATAACCTTTTAGGAAACCATATCTATAAATTCATATAATCTTGAACTCAATGCAAATAGCATTCACTGTAGATGTGACCCGTTTCTTCTTGCCACGTTTATTACTTTCATTTTTTTTTTCAGACTTTTTCAGGATGAGAATGATGGAAGGTATTACATGTTTGAATGTGAGGGCTTCTCATATTTTTTATGCTCATATTTCTTTGAAATTACATATATATTATGAAAAATACGTTGATTGAAAACAGATGGTTTGGTATTATTGGTTCAAACCAATTAGTTAAAAACACTATAGCATGTGACAGATTTATACTATGGAATACTTTTATTTTAACATTATAGCAGTGAGAGTTTTATATTATAGCAATTAAAAGTTTTAGTATTGAACTAAGAATGCCAAATACTAAATTCTTTCACATCCTAATTCCACAAGGATTTCGACTCTAACCTCAACGCCTTTTCTCTTCTTAATTCGACTAGAAACTCTAAAATTAGATAGAGTCATTTAACGCAAAAAAAGAGGGTGCTAGCACATCAATTCATTTTTGAGAGAGAGTCTGTTCGTGTGGATACCTACAAAGGGCGTTGCTCTAAGTAACAATGTCTGAATCCGATCCCGAATACTAAAAGCTCGAGTTAGGGTGTCATCGGAGTGAACCTGCTCTCTCCCTTTCAGAATCTTGCCCGTTTTGTCATCCTGGTAAGATTTCATGACTTTCTTATCAATCTAATCGAATTGCATAGATCCTACGAGGGTTTTATAGGAATTAATTTTTAATTTTCTGCTAGGTATTTGAATCACAAAATTCAACAAAAACCAACGGTGGTTTGGATGTGATACCTCCTACCAATGAACTAAAGATTTTTTATTTTGTCATCAACGCTTTAAAATCATTTTTTTTGATGCTTCACATTTTATGCTTGCTCAAAATTTGATATTATTGTTGAGAAACTCAATCCCAAATCCACCCTTAAAAAAAAATAAAATAAAATAGGCTTCAACCCTCTTCCCCTTTTACTTATAAACCAATGTGGAACATTCTTTCTCTTGAAAACATAATTGGTTTACTTGTTCCTGTTGGAGGGTTATTTTTAAGTGTTAGGATCGAATGACTAAGGGTACGACATTGTGGACAGGTTCATGAAATTGAGATTCAATAAATTATTATCAAAATCCTA
Source organism: Artocarpus hirsutus (assembly GCA_946598075.1). NCBI lineage: Eukaryota > Viridiplantae > Streptophyta > Magnoliopsida > Rosales > Moraceae > Artocarpus > Artocarpus hirsutus. The sequence continues at coordinate 3,193 of CAMOHE010033695.1, read as the reverse complement.
TAGATGTCCAGTTTGAGAAGTCAAAGAATTGGGTGGTGCAGTATTCTAAATAGAATTTATGGGAGGTTTGGGAGAATAACTTAAACCATCAGTTTGGATTTGAAAACTAATGTGAGAGCTTTACACTATAGCTTTTTACTGTAAAATATAAAAATTTTACATTGTTTACAGTTCAAACCAATCTTCACCCTATTAGTTGGCAGGAGAGCTTCTTGCCTTCGGATATAAAGAGGCCAACGTATAAATGATCACCCTTTTTGTTTTGTTATGTCTTTGTTTGCATATTTATCAACTTGGTTTTTTCATGATGTTATTACTAGCCAACTAGCTGTTTTAGTGTATACAAAACTTTGGTAGTTAGTACAGGCAATTAGTAATTACTTCTCAAGTTTAGTACCTAAGGATGTTAGTATTTGCTGTATGAAATAAGCCTGACACAAACAAATAATCTCATTGCATTGAATATCTTAATGGAAATGCATTTCCATGTCGAAACCTCGAAAAAGAATGACTTGAAAAATTAAGCAGAAAACAGAGGTAATCAACCCCAAAAAAAGAATTGGATCCGGCAAAGAAATGAAGAATTATAAGAGCTGCTTGTTGTTCTAGAAAGAAATAACGTTTTGGATTGTGTGGAGAACCATCTCATACAGCAGAGAGTATTGCCTTTTCATTTCAACTAATGCTTGCTCCACAAAGGCGTCCACAGTGTCCTCATAGCTCTCATAAAGCATTGGCACTGTCAGCAATATTACGGTGCCTGCACAAAACATAAAGATATATGCAGAAATGAATCACAGCATTGTCATTTATAATATATGGTTGAGAAAATTTTGGTTGCCTATGTCTAGCCTTATAAAAAAAATCCAGTATTGTCACTGTCATATCTAGCATTCTGCTATACCGAATAACAGACACTTATTTGTAGCCATCACTTACAAGAAAACTAAACCTATACGAAGCTGGAAGCTGAAATCGACCGAAGTAGGAGGGGTATTGCAGAGATAATTCCACTCATTTTCGATGTTGAAGTCTAAAGTTCAGATTCCCTCACTCTCAAGATTATAAAGCACTAAGGTTGCAGAGATATGACAACATTTTGATATAAAAAATTTTGTTGAATAAATATCTTGTTGCGTTTCTCACTACGTAGGAGGACCGTAGACAAGCTACATACGTGTTTCGCAAGGTCAAAAGTTTGAGACAATTCAATATGACCATAGAAGAATAAGATGGAACTGAAACTGACCTAAGTAAATACGAGTTAAGAAGTTGAACCAGTTACCAACAACTGAAAGAACTCCGGGAGGTCCAACCACCTGCAAATCAGTAAACTTCTCATGTCAGCATAGAGAAAATCCCATGGTAAAAAAGAGTACACGCCACTAGGAGGGGATGAATATTGTAAAGCATCATTAGAAATCTATTGAAATCTGCTCCCAAAATCACATCCTCTCGTAATGTTCTCATTGCCTGATGATATTCACGCATCAGTAAAAGAGCAGCTTCCATGAACGGGCCTTCCGGTAGTGTAATATGAGGAATTTCTGGTGTTGAACTATTTCAAAAGGCTCAACTAGTGTCTCAAATTATTTTTCTTGTAGAAATCAAAAACAAAAAACTAGCTTAAACTACCTAAAGGAAAGCAAAAATATTAGCAATAGCTAGTATAAGGGCAGAATTCAAAACAAAGTAATTCACAAAACTAAAGTTAGAGACCTACTAGGCCGTTTGGGAATATAGTTCAAATCAAAAGTGTGAATCAAAGTTAGTTTAGAATACAAATTTTGTAATAAAGAACACTGTTGTAAAATTAGTTTGAAGTATAATTTTATAGTTTGAACTAGCTTCTCAAACGTCACTTAATATGCGGCTCAAGTGTCACATTATTTTCCTTAGAGTTCGATCAAAAACAAAAACAAGCTCAAACTACCTTGAGGAAAGCGAAAAAATTAAGTACTGATAAAGCCCTTGTGGAGCCAAAATTAAATTTAAAGAAATTAATGACTCTGGTAGAGAAAAGAAATTGGGAGAGAAAAAAGCTCACATAATACTGGTGAAGGAGGTTAGCTTGGACCAAAAGAAAAGTGAAGCCAATAAGAGATGTAAAACGTGGCAAAAGAATGCGAGGACGTGATAATTGATCCACACAAAGAGAAGCCATATAACCATTGCACCAACCAGCACGCTTGCTGATGTTTCTTTGTTCTTCCATAGTATAATATGAGCACCTGAAAAATTACAAAAAAAAAAAAAAAAAAGAGGGCAATTCATGAATTTTTGTAAAGAAGAGGGACTCATAACATAAACATAATAATAACATTTACCTTAAAGGTGATTCAACTATGGATGCAAATTCTCATTCATAAATCCAAAATTCTTGACACAAAAGGTGGCAATATTGCCTGAACCAGTAATAATAATGATAATAACAAATTGAAATGCTTTTTTTTTTTTTCAATTACCGTTAGAAAAAGAAAGAGAGAAAGAAAAAAGATGGAAGAAGAAAATTAGCCGCCGAGGATCAAAGGAAGAGGCCTTTGACGGCCCAATAATCGGTTTCTGCAGGTTACATTACGGACGTAGAACTTGCCTATCTTAAGGTCAGAAAAATCGTCGTCCTCGTCAAGATGATCATGATCATCGCCCAAGTCGCTGAGGAAATCGCAATCGGCATTGTCCACATCAACGGGATCCGTGCGTATTGGATGATTACTAATTAATTAATTAACCGGGAAAAACTCTTCCTAATTATTCTACGTGAAATTCGCAAAAAGAAATTGTAAACTGCAACGTCCTTTCAATACATTTACTCAAGTAAAAATTAAAAAAAAAAAAAATCAACCCCTTAAATGTGACGTGTGTGTATAGCTCATATGTTGTATGTGTTGGCCTGGTGGTCCATTAATAATGTTGTTTTGACGAATAAAAGTTATACCTTAGAGATGTGGATGATGTTTTCGAAAAATATATATACATACACATAAACCTTTTGACCTGTTAAATTCTGAAGAATAGATTTGTTTTTGAAAGCATCTTAAAAATAGATTTCCCTCTATATTTTATATTAAGAATTATTATAAAACATTGTTATTTATTTTTATTTTTTTGATTTGAGGTGGGAGATTTGAATTCTACACTTCTGCAAATCAGGAGTAAAACTATTGTTATCCAATACTTGCAACAACGTTAT
>CAMOHE010033692.1:7736-50148 GCA_946598075.1 Artocarpus hirsutus | reverse complement strand
CGATGAGGCAAGTTCGGCCTGCCTATGAGAAAGTTCGGCCTACCTATGTGCGAATTAAAAATCACGCATTTTCACGCGTATTTCATCCGATATTGACCCGAATTTGATTCTGTTTTGAATTTTTGAGACCTTATCTAATAAGGAATGACCCTAGACCCAACCTCTATAAATAGGGAGTGAGTCTCATGAGTTATTTAGATCAATTGAGAGATTAAGAGTGATACTCTGTTGGTGAGAATCTGAAACTCCCTGAGAGCTCTTGTTCACAAATCAAGAACACTAGCTTTGGGTTCTCTCAATAGGTTGGAAGGAGAATCACCTTGAGGAAGAGCTGTACGTGTGAGCCCACACTCACTCCGATCGTGGATAGAGAATAACAAAAAAGACCAGTTGGTTGAGGCTCTTCTGGAACGTTACTTCTCTACACAGATTTTGGGAGCTTTTCGACGAATACAAGGTCAGTAAGATCAGGTTAATTTATATATATAGCATGTCAAACTTGTGTTTTAGAAAATACTCTGATTTAAAATTTTTAAAATTTCGCTGCGTATTATTTTTCCAACAGTTTCAGGTAGTAGTACATATTCTTTTCTCATTCAGAAAGTATAAATTTTGTTTCATAAAAAAATTTCTAGATTATAATATAATATAGTAGAATTATCTCACCATTTTGCTTGTGGAGTTTTAGTCTTTAGGACACTACCCACATAATGCCTTCAAAATCATCCGTGTGTAGATTGAAGGGTGGAAAGAACCGTTGGTTAAAACTATTTTTATTGTAGCATGTGAGAGCTTTACACTGTAACGATTTTTTTTTATTGTTACCATAGCATATGAGAGTTTTACACTGTTTATAACTGAAAAAGTAGTAAGAACCACGACCCTCCAAACACCCGGTAGATACATGCATAGTGTGCATGGTTTTGTGTCACTGTAATGTCACGTCTTGGAGTACGGGAGGTGACGTGGCGGTATAATTGAGTTAATTAAACAGAAATTTAATTAAAACATGAGTTTTAGAATATGCATTAATTATGAAAATGTGATAATTTTAAAACCTTTTTAAAACGAGCAAATGTAATATTTAAACAAATAAGAATAACAAAATAAACAATAAGAAAATAATAATAAAAATATAAGATGAAATGAAAATGGGTCCTATTGACCCATATCTTGTGCACACACATAGTACTGATAATATTATAATACATCCACATTTCAAATAAGGAGAGAATTAGAGTATTACATGCCTTGATTTATTTTATAATTCAAATTACCCAATTGCTCCTCCTACAGTTAGCAAGTCCGGTCAACGGACTCTTCTCCGATCCTAGGCTGGTATCCACCTAGAGGGGGAAAGGTTTAAAAACAAATAAAATGTGAGCGAAGGGTTTAGTAGGACTATATTTTAAAAATACTTAGTTTCAAAGAAAATCTCATTTCAAGAGAGAGAGAGAGCAATTAGAAAATGATCACAAATAGGTAATTAAATAAATAAATAATAATTCAATAAAAATTAATCTCACCAAACCCATGTATTGGTTGACCAGAAAGAACACCATTTTCTTTTCCTGGGCAAACCATGTATATAACACCACTGTAGTGGCCCAGTTGAGTTTCGAGACCTGCCTCCAAGGTCGTACACTACACGACCCGATCTTTGATATGGCATCATGCCCTTATGTATATTTCTATAACATTAAAAATCTCTTTTACTAAGTATTTTCACTTACATTCATTATGGGGTTTATTATGAAAACCATCTCAATCTACTGTTTACAAAACAATCAGTGAAATCCCTTTTCTAATCATTCATTAAAAACATTTTGAAAAAAATCATTTTGAGGCTAAAATCCTTTAGAAACTGGGTTACCAAAGAAGAGGGGTAGAAGTCCTACCTCAATACTTGTGTCGGTGCCCGATATCGAAATCCCAGTCTGCTATATGTTAGCTCCGCGGATCCACGAACTACCTTGAACATGTAATAACTAAGTCTATCAATATCTAACTTAAGATATCCTATGTCACTAAATCATCTCATGGTGTCATAGTGTGCCACTTAAGTTTATGAAATCATACCGTGATGTTAAAATCTCAACCGAGGTTCAAAACAGTAAAAACAGATGAAAAATCACAAAATCTCACTATGCCTGATCGGCCTGTCGGTCACCTTGGTTCGGCCTACCGAACTGTATAATTCGGCCTACTAGAAAGCCAGGTCCGGTCGGCTAAACTTTTCTAGGTTCGGCCTACCGGTCGTATGAATCCGGCCTGCCGAACTGAAAAATTCTAGAAATTTTCAGGCACGGGTTTCGGCATCCCCGAGCCCAAATCTTCAATTTCAACCTGTTTTCTCAAATCCTAGGCATGAATGATGATCATAGTTGATAGAAAAATATAGTAGAATACTTTTTAATGCATTAAAACAAGATTTAAACAAAAGTTTTGAAAAATCCCAAAAATGGAGAAAAGTGGAGAAAAATAAAAAATCTTGATTCAAATCTGTTTTTCTTCAATCAAAGCTTAGATTTTAGCTAGTCTAAGTTCCTTTAACTTAAATCAAAAGTTTTCTAAGTTCAAATAAGCTTAAATTTCAAAATGCAAGAAAAATTGAAAAATTTAGAAAAGTTTAGAAATTTTGAAACTAACCTTGAATCGAAGTTTTAAATCGTATTTGTAGTTGCTAAATTGTGTTCCCAAGTCTTCAATCCACTAACCCGAAGCTTGGAATCGATAGTTTGATTGAAAAATTTGAGAGAAGAAGAGAGAGAAGAAGAGAGAGAAAGAGAGAGACCATGAGAGTGAGAGAGAGAGAGATGCGAGAAAGAGAGGGAAAGAGAGAGAGAGAAACGTGAACGAAGGAGAGGGAGAAATAGAGGTATAAATAGAGAGAGACGTGGGCGGTTTCACTGTGCAGAAACCATGTGCCACCCACGGTTTTATAAAACAGAATGTATTTAACACTTGACAAATTGTTTTGTTTCAAATATTCAAAATAACAATTAAAATAATTAGAAATAACTAAAAAACATTTCAAATAATTAAAACAACTTTAAATTCAAAAATTTCACAAAATAATCACATTAAGTTTAAAACGTTCATTACGACACACTAATCCACCATTTTACATACTAACAACATCTAATTAATTTCGGGGCATTACATGTAGCTGGTGAAAGGTTGGTTTTTGGACATTCATGTTGCCAAAAATAATAAACATGATGTTTCAGCCAAAAAATATATAGTGATAAATATAATGAAAATGTTGTAGCAAATATAAGATCATGAAGTAGGTCCCCTAAAAAAATAAGATCATGAAATAAGCACGCAACAATGGGTCATCCTCTTGGTTCATTCAGGAGGCGTGGAAAAGTTCATATATATCAATGCAAAATATAATCTGCCCTTGATGTTGATTTTCTTCGGTGGGAACCAAAAAAAAAAAAAAAAAAGCAAAATCATTTATGATTATGACTGCACCAATGGACAAATTAACTACAGTATCTAAGATTGTTTCGTCTAGTAGCGCTTGGAATTAAGTAGAGTAGGCTTTGTAAATTATGGATACCATCTTGTGCTGTATAAAAAGTAAGAGTTAATTCTATAAATGATCCTTGAATTTTACCTCTAATCTAATTTTAGTTCTTAACTTTTAAAATGTCTCATTTTACCCTTTAATCTATTACTTTGTTTAGAGTTTCAATCTTTCCCTTAATTATGCGTTAAATATTTTATAGAAAACTCTCATTTTGATCTCTAATTTATTACATGTTTCATATTTAGTCCCTCATCAGTTAGGTGTCATTTGAGTCAACATTGAAAAAACCTAAAGGAAGAAACTAGATATAATGATTTTGAAGCATGTAAGTACTATAACAAAAACAAATGTAACATATTGTTAATCATATGAATTTGTGGAACTAAACTAGGATAGGAAATAAAACTTAATGACCACTTATGGATTGAACCAAAAAGTAATAATAACACTATGGCTTTAATCTATTTGTTACATAATGGGTTTTGTACATTGAATTTGCCCCTAATTGTCAAAGCAAATGTGCAAACTGCAAACCAAAACTGCCTTTCCATCTACAAACAAATTATGAGCACTCAAATAGATTGTCATGTAAGGTGTGTCATTGTCTAAAGACACGCCTTGCGCACGTTTAATGCGGATCTTCTGAGAAATTAGATGACAGTTAAAATTTGTTATTAAATGTTGTGATATATAACACTATTTAAAAATGACGGTTTAAGAAACCATCGTCTTCTCTTTTACGACGGTTTTAACTGTCATTTAATACTCCCTTGCAGTAGTGTCAACCCAACAGTGCTGTTTAAAAAAATACTACTTCACGGATGTGAAGTAATTTGCTTTCGAGTTGTTGTTACGGGAGATAAATTATTACCAAAACTTCGCCGCCCAAAATGACATAGCCTTTTACTTTTCTATTTTTAATTAGTTAAGTATAAGATATGCAAAAATTATTCACACGTTCCACAATGCCATAATAATGCCAAATTGAAATAAAAAAGTAGAAAATTTGGTAACAATTGCGGTGCTAAAACGACAAATTATATATTCAGCTAATAAATTATAAAAGAATTTGAAAAAAGACAGCTTCTAGGATTTAACTGAGAAAGCTTCAACCAAGAGGGTGGCCGATTCATACATGGATGATGGATAGCAAAATTAATCGGTCAAAAGACTGCGTTTTTTTTTTTTTTTTTGGAAATCTCGAGATATATATATATATATATACACACACACACACACACACATACACACACACATACTCACACACACACATATATATCTATCTATCTAAAAGAAGTCTCAATAAGTAGTTGGCATGACACACCATGTATACATGTAACGGTATGCCGATTGGTTTTCAGCTGACGATCTGTAGCATGAAAAAGTTGTAAAGTCTCGTGCCTATGACATCACTTTGATATAATTAATTTTCATTTGAAAATTTCAATTCACACGCAAATACCAATAAATAATCTGAAGTCTACATCTTAAAATATTATAGACCATAAACTAAAAAAAAGTTCATTGTCTTTGGTCCGTGCAATCTATGGTGTTGGTTATGTAATTAGAAGATAAACGTTAAACAATTCATGGAGACTAACATAATTAAATAAGTTTAGAAGCTGTTTGGTTCATGACCAAGAAACAATCTTTTTGAAGAAAAAATGGATACTTAAATTGTAAAAACTTGTCTAGAATTTTCGGTATATTATTTGTTAAGTTTGTACATGCACAAACTATTAGGGTGTTGGATAAATGAGTTTGAATTAAATTTTTTTTAAAGTTAAAACACTGTAGCATATGAAAACTTTACACTAAACATATTTTTATAACAGCTTTAATTTAGAGTGTAGACAGTTTAAACTTGTGAGTTGGAACTGTTTTGCTAAACATAATAATACATATTTGAAACTAAATATAAGATTGTTTCTTTTAAATTTTGAATTGCACGGCATTGTAACAAGTAGGATTAATCGAATCTAGCAAGTGGCATCGTAATTTTATTTTCCGCAAATGATGGTACAAATGTGGAAATTAAGTAGATTTATATATTTGAAGGAAAATAACTGCCACAAATACGTCAACTGGTGGGGATTAGTAGTAAAGGTTGGTGTTTATCCCCTCAGTGTTAAGTTTGAACCTCAACAGTTACAAAAATCGAATTTTTGAAGGTAGCAGCCTAGTAGCATTAGGCTTTTTTCCAAGTAATTTGATACATAGAAGGTCCCATGCTCGAGTCCCATAGTCAATGTTCATTAATCCTTGATGGCTCTAAAGTGATACATTTTGTAGTCCCATAGTCAATGTTCATTAATCCTTGATGGCTCTAAAGTGGTACATTTTGTAGTCCCATGGTCAATGTTCATTAATCCTTGATGGCTATGGCTCTAAAGTGATACATTTTGTCATCCGACCTTATGGTTTAATGCAAACATTTCTAACGGGGGCCTATGATAATGTCTTGTTACCCCTCCCCAAAGCTTCTATTAAAAAAAAGGGCCACAAAATGTGTACTTCGAAGGCAACCCAATAGAATGATAGATATGATTAAGAGTAATCATATGGTTTTATTTGTAATAATTAAGTGTGTATTATGATATATATGGTACTCTTTGCTTCTCGACATGTAATAATTAACAGTAAACTTAAAATTGATTCATACGCATAAGTTTTAATCGTATATATGCTGTAATTATGTTGTACTCTTACAAAAAAGAACCATGCATAGCATTTCTTTTTGAAGAGTAGCTATGATTTTTATCCACTTATTTTTCTCTAATCTTGTTCAACACATAAAGCTGCCTAGCTTTGTATCTTATACCAAACAGTGCCTAAGTTTTATTGTTTTTTATATTTACCAACTACATATCTTCTCCTAAATCCCTACGGGGTTCTCCCAATGTTATAGACCAGCAACATGTGAGGAAGGCTTTATGTGGGGAACGAATATATGGAAGCTCTATCTTGTATTCTAGCTATCTCCCGTTGACTTAAAATCCCGTTTAAAAAATGATATATATATATATATATATATATATATATATTGACAAAGCCCTATATAAAACTCACAAGCTCTATCTTATAGATGATATAGACTTACCAAGAGATGCAGAACTAAATCCAAGAAAATTAGAACCTACATATTTCAGAATCAAGGTCAATTTCTGAGATTGAAACATATAATGAATATATCAGGTTCAGACACGTCTTGTTACACCAATTTGTCATCAGGCTTGTCTCTTCAAATGTACTCCATGACAGAGCAAGATCACCATCGTGATGATCATGATCATGATGTTGCTGATCATCATGATCATGATCATGTTCCGTCTAACTCAACACCCAGCTCTCTCCTCTATAGCCTTTCAATCCTCAAAGACAAAGTCCAACAACTGCAGTCGCTGGTCGCCGTCCTTCTCTCTCCCGCGGCAGACTCGTCGGCCTCCGTAGCCATAGCCAGCGTGAACATTCACAATGCTATCCAAGAGATCATCATGACTTCCTCTTCCATGCTGCTCAATTTACAAAACAACATGGGCCTTGCGTCAACCTCAGGTAACCCTAGCACTACTAATCATGATAACAACAACAACAATAATAACATTTTTCACCCAAATCTTGGCAACGGCTTATCCTCATCATCAAAGTCACTAGGGCAGGGCTTGATTGAACTTAGTACTGATCATCAACAAACAGTGCTTGATTGGTACGGATCATCTCATGATGATCAAAACTACAACAATAGTACCACTACTTGCACCACTTCTTCAATCAAGGAAAATAAGTACAATAGTTGTAATAATCATGAGATGATCATGAAGGACCATAGGGTTGGAGATGGGCAAGGAGCGGTGGTTCAAGCTCCAAAAAGCCACGACATAATTGAAGTTGACGCCGCCGATTTGTTGGCGAAATATACGCACTATTGCCAAGTATGTGGGAAGGGTTTCAAGCGAGACGCGAATTTGAGAATGCACATGAGGGCTCATGGAGATGAGTACAAGACAAGTTCTGCCCTAAGCAATCCCATGAAGAGAATGATCAACAATGATAATTTGATGGGGATGAATAGGAATTTTTCGACGAAAAAGTATTCGTGCCCTCAAGAAGGTTGTAGGTGGAACCAAAGGCACGCAAAATTCCAGCCATTGAAGTCGATGATTTGCGTGAAGAATCATTACAAGAGGAGCCATTGTCCCAAGATGTATGTGTGCAAGAAGTGCAACAGAAAGCAATTCTCTGTGTTGTCGGATTTGAGGACTCATGAAAAGCATTGTGGGGATCTTAAATGGCAATGTTCTTGTGGAACTACTTTTTCAAGGAAGGATAAGCTTATGGGACATGTTTCCTTGTTCGTTGGTCACGCGCCGGTTGTGATGAATAATAGTATTTCTTCTTCTTCAACTACAAATAACAAGACAGCAAACAATTAGTGTCGCATGTTCAGATGGATATATAGCGTTCTGAAGATGGTTTGAATGAAGAAGGAACTTGTTACAAGTATATTCCTATATATATGGCTTTGATAGTTTTGTGTTGGCTTTGTATCGGTATTGGATGTTAAAATAAAAGCAATTACACTAGCTAGAATTTAATTAGCTTGTAATATGATTAGGGCAAAAGCGTTTTGTAAGTTAAATGTAACCTAATGTTGTTGAGGCACAGGGAGTTTACATATATAGAACAATATGTTACGTTTTGCTGCTTCTTTTCTGTTCTTTGACGATTTGTACTTATGTTCGGGAATAAAACAGCAAAGAACCGTTTTTTTTTTTTTTTGGTTTATTAGTGGATTTATTTTTGTTCATTGATAGTAATTGAGACTTAAGTATTAATATTTGTGTCCATGCTTCTTTTTTTTATTTTTTTTCGTTCAAAAATATAATTTCACTTATCAAAGGGAATGAATGTCATATTACTTAAATGTCTAAATGTAAATGTTATTATTTAACAGTTATTAGTAATGTAAAAATGATACTTTGATAATTACATTGGATAAAATCCTAATTCTTAAATAAACTAAAAACAAAATGAGATTGTTTTCATTACTATCAAATATTTAAGGAAACGTTAAACAGGGAATGAATTATATAACTTCCATTACTTTACTTTTCTTTCCGGTCCTATTATCTTTTTTTTTTTTTTTTTTTTTTTACACTTGGTTTGATAAATGTGTGCTATATATGTTTTTCTATATGTCAGAGATGAGATCGTTCTTACTTTCGGGGCACTCCTTTTTTCTTTTTTCTCCTTCTCAAGAGAATTAGAACACGTTGCTAGCATATACAATTTGTCCTCAAGTGTTCAGAATTTCGTTAACTAACATATGAACATCTACTGATTGCGTGCAAATGTTTACTAGTACTACTGTTTTACATATAATTAATTTTTTATGAGTAAAACAATTATTTATTTATCCGATAAAATAAACAATTATTGCACATTTTTTGTCTTAACGATATAAATAAATGCTTTTTGCATAATTGATTTATGCACACACACACCAAAAACTATACCAAATAGTAATAAAACATATTAAATGATAAATTATATTGAGTTGATTCCTGGATGTTTTAGGAAAAATTTAAAAACATATTCCATTGGGTAAAATCTTGATCCATTTTTCTTACGAAACTTACAACAAGCGAATGGAGTTAACCATGGAAGATGACACGTGAATCAAGTTTGTCGCCGGGAGTTGGGTGGCACCATTTTGCAATTTTTGGTTGTGATTGGCGACGGCCGAGCATTTCTATGTTCAGTGGTTTCAACAATATCGCGGTGGATGGCAGACACGATGATGTTCGGCGGAGGTAGCGATGCCTCGTGACGGGGACGAGTTGCAGCAATTTAAGTCTTTCTCTAAGTCTTTGGTGGAGATATTGTGATATAATATTTCTGTATTTTTTTGTATCTATTTATTGATGTTATATTTATTGAAATTTCATAATTTTTTTTTTTCACATGGATTCGAGCAATTAATCTCGTAGGTCATCTGCCATATCACGCTTTGGTGACCAGTGTAAGAGAAGACTTGTGTTCAAAAATCATAATAATCTAGTAGAATACTAGTGTAGTCTAGTTTATTACTCTACGATGATGGGCGCCCGAGACGACCTTGATCTATGCTGAAAGGCAAATTAATTAATGAAAAAACTACATGGAATACCCCCTTATAGATACCCTTTATTAAAAATGTCATCTTTTTTTTAATTTTTCAAAACTACCCATTTTCTGGTTTTATTTTTTACAATATTAATTACATATTTATTATTTTACTCATTATAATTTAATCTAAAAAATTGGAAACCCTAATCTCTCTCTATTCCCTAGTGAGGAAGTGTGAAGAGAGGGAGGGTAACTTGAACTTTTAATAAATCACTAATTTTTAATAAATGAGCAGTTTTAATAAGTGTTGTGTTGGAGGGTATTTTTAATAAATTGAGACACTTGGAGAACATTCTCTGTAAATTGGCCCAGATTAATTCAGTGTATTTTTAGGGATAATCTAGTGTCTTTAGCGATCTCAATGACCATCGATGTTCACTGTTGGTTTCGACACCAATGATAATCTACAATATTACCATTGACTGGCAAGGCAATTTCGACAAACTACTACATTTTATTGACCTTTGAGCTGTTCTTTGGACCCCAGAGATCCAAGCCCTCCTATTGGAGTGAAAGAAACCATAAAAAACTTATTTCTTGTGGTGAACTTTTCTCCTATGTGTTAAACCTGTTCCCAACTCGCTTGAATATTGCGCCGATAAGAACTCAGAGGTACAAATGTTTTCCCTAGCACTCTGCTTACTTTGCTTTCGTTCTTGCTCAGCCTTAATGACTTACGCAGGCCCGTGGTTCGAACCAAAAACTTGGTTTCAACCATTATCTCAACAGTATTTTTTTCACATATTGTTACGATATTTTTAATTTAAACTTTTTATTCCAACTCATTTCTCATACGGCCTATTAGGTATATACCACACCAATGCCTCCATTCCTTAAGCTTTCATATGTAAGTTTCTAGAATAAAGCTTAGTGCAACCACTATGCGCCATGACATGATATGTTGAGTTGATTTTTGACACTAATAGTGTATGAAAATGGACTAGTCCATTAAGTTAATTTAAGATATTAGAAATAAGAGTTTAAATTCTAGAGTTTGTACAGTATATTATAGCATGTGAGAGCTTTATATTGTAGTATACTTTTACGTTACACTATAGCATGTAAGAGCTTTATACTATTTGTAATTAAAACTATAGAATTCTAACCACTTTCCCAAACACTTGAAATAAAAACCTTTCTTTTATCTAAAGTAGTGTTGAAGAAACAATTCAGATAAGCATATTTCAATATATTTTCTTTAAAACAAAGAAACCAATCATCTTCGGTCACCGGTGTCGAGTGTTGGATTGTAACTTAATAGGTTCCAAAGCTAAAACCTACCAGATGCCAATATATTTTCTTTGAAACAAAGAAATGCCAACTACCTCTGGTTGCCAACTACCTCTGGTTGCCAGCACAAGATTTCAAATTGTAATATGGTAGGTTTTAAAGTTGAAACTTACCAGATTCTAATATATTTTCTTTAAAACAAAGATGCACTAAAAACCTTTAGTCACTTGCGCGAGATGCCGAATTATAACCTGGTATGTTTCAAAGTTGGAACCTACTAGATTTCAATATATTTTCTTTGAAACAAAGAAATACTAATCGCCTTTGATCGCCAGCGCTGGGTGTTGAATTGTAACCTCGTAGGTTTCAAAGTTGAAATTTGACAAATTTCAATATATTTTCTTTGAAACGAAAAAGCACTAACCGTCTTCGGTCACTTACGAGGGGTGCTAAATTGTAACCTTGTAGGTTTAAAGCTAGAACCTACCAAATGCCAACATATTTTCTTTAAAATTAGGACTTGCTAGATGCTAAAATATTTTCTTGGAAACAAAGAATTGCAAACCACCTCTAGTTATTGGCGTGACATGCCGAATTGTAACCTCATAGGTTAAAAGGTTAGAACTTACTAGATTTCAACATATTCTCTAGCCAATGTGAGGCGCCCAAGTGTAACTTGATAGATTCCAAAGCTAAAGATTCCAAATTCCAGTATATTTTCTTTGAAACAAGGAAATGCCAATCACCTCCAACCTTCGGCTGCTGGAGCATAACGTGGTAAGTTCAATCCTAGAACCAACCTGCCAGATTTTGTTTCGAAACCTGCCAGATTTCATCGCAAAATCCACCAAATTCCCTTCCCAAATATGCTAGATTCCAGAGCAAAATCTACCAAAATATCTTATTCTTTTTATTTTGAATAAAAAAATCTGTAACAACCAAATTATAAAAAAAAAATCCGTAGCTCCAGTAAATTTGTCCAATGTCTACGTTAATTAAAAAAAAAAAAAAGTCCAGATATCTTATCCTTAACTATAGACATATATCCAACACTACAAAAATTAGAAGAAAAATATAAATGATCCGAAGCAACCACAAAACACCATAAAGGCAAGTCTTTCTTAACCTGTTCTCCAACAAAATGGAACCAATGCCTATCCATAATCTTTATTTTTAAAGTTCATCAACCCAATCTAAGAAAAAGAGACTGTGAATAACATATCCTTGCCATAATGTACTTAAACATAACACCATAATTAACAATATTATTTTTCAATTTTATGGTAGTTGATGCAACCACAAAACGCAAAAATCCGACATGATTAACTGATCAAAATTTCATAAATACATACTAATAGATGCACGCCAATAATTAAATGTACTAGATGCCTTTGCCAACAATGTGCTAATTTCAAATCAAATCAATTGAAACAAATGAATGCCAACTGTCTCCCGTCATCAAAGCGGGATGCCATCGTGGAACCTACCAATTTTCATCCAAAATTTAACAGATTATTTATTTCTTATTTTTAACAAAATAAGACTCACAATATTATATGATTCTCAACAATAAACTAAAATCAAACCACAACAAAATACATCTAACAGCCAAAATGTAACAAAAAAATCAATAATCAGATTACAAAAAAAAGAAAGAGCAATCCCAATTAAGTTCTAATATCGAGAATCATGATTTTTACAAGAGCTATCGAATGGCTGTTTGAATCTCTAAGCATCCATAGCCAAAGGCCACCATGGGCACATCCATATAATATAGATCAAAGCTGTCTATTTTACAGATTGAATCAAAAGTGCAATCTATTATGATAGAGACCAAAGTTGTATCATCTTCTAGTAATAAAAAGATAAAACATGAGCATATTATTTTTAGTTCCATGATCATATTATCCTCGTTACCTGCTAAATTCGAACAAAAACTAGATAGATACAGCCTAAAATACAGACCATGACATCAACATAGCATATCTGCGATTTTGCAAGGACATCAAAACTTCATAAGGAATCAAGGTAGCAATTCGTATCAAGACTCGTTCTCGAAGCATCAGACAATAAGTTTTTCTGATTTTTTGAAAGATCCACAAACACGATCGCAAAAATGATTACAATAACAAATAATAGAAAATAGGCAAAAGAAGTTGGAAAGAAAAAAAAATATATAGACCAAAATAGCTAATCAAAAAACTTATAATTGTATCTGTTATTGTGGTGACCCAAAACCACACTCGGTAGAAAGATAGGGCAACGGCGCTTGAAAGCAGAATCGCGATGCTACAATTTGGTGAACGAGCACCGCGACACTGCGATTCGGTGTTTTCGTGTTTTTACACATTTTTGGGTTCTTTTGAGCTAGGTTTTGAGTCTACACATATATATATATATATATTTATAATTCTCCATTGTTTACAGTAGTCACAAATCATACAGATATCATAGAGATCATAGTGTTGAGAGTGATATAGAGAACTCAATCTTGTGAGTTTGTGAGTAATTGAGTGAGTGAATTTTTGTATTTGAGTGGTCTAAATACTGTTGTAATAGCCGTTTTATGATTAGTGGATTGCTTCTCCTCTGTCGTGGTTTTTTCACCCCTCATTAGGGTTTTTTCACATAAAATCTTGTGTGCATTTTAATCTCTATTTCTTGCTGCTTATTGCTTTAATTTCTAACAAGTGGTATTAGAGCTTTGGCTTTGATTGACAATTTCCGTTGCTGGATAGCACAACAAGGTTTTCTCTATGGCAAGTGAAGATGTGGGCTGTTTTGGCGCAGATAGACCTTGATGATGCGCTATTGGGTTTCGATAAGATGCCCTCATCATGGATGAAGGAGGAAAAAGAGCGTAAGGACCGAAAGGCTCTGTCCCAAATACACCTTCATATGTCAAATCAGATTTTATAGGATATACTAAAGGAAAAGACCGCTGCTGCTTTATGGCTCAAGCTGGAGCAATTACGCATGACCAAGAATCTGACTAGCAAAATTTATCTAAAACAATATCTATACTTTCATCGAATGTCTGAAGGTACGTCTCTCAAGGATCACTTGACTATGTTTAAGGAGATTGTGCCTGATTTGAAGGCTATGGAAGTTAAGTATGACGAAGAAGACCTTGGGTTAATTTCATTATGCTCACTGCCTTCATCGTATGTCACATTTAGGGATACTATCTTGTATAGTCTGGACACTCTTACCCTAGATGAGGTTTATGAGGCTTTATTTTCTAAAGAAAAGATGAAGCAATTAGTGACTGGATATGAAACACAAAGGAAAGGTCTAGTTGTTAGAGGTAGAACCCAAGAGAGAAGTTTTGGGACTGAGAATAGAGGTAGGTCTAAATCCAAAAATAAGGAGAAGTTTTGTAACTATTGCAAGAAGAAAGGGCACGTTAAAACTGAGTGTTATATGTTGCACAATAAAAACAAGAGGGTTGATAATTGGAAGGGGAAGAAGCCGAATGCCAGTGAGGCTAGTGTCGTTGAAGAAGTTTCTAATGGTGAGCTTTTGGTAATTTCTAATGGTGATTTCAAACCCTGTGAGGATTGGGTTCTTGACTCTACATGTACGTTTCATATGTGTCCCAACCAAGACTAGTTTTCAACATATGGGACGGTTTCTAAGGGCTCTATTTTGATGGGAAACAACGCCCTATGTAAGGTTGCTGGTATTGGTACTGTCAAAATTAAGATATATGATGGTGTAGTTAGGACACTAGGTGATATAAGACATGTCCTCAATCTTAAGAGGAATTTAATTTCTTTAAGTACTCTTGATGCTAAAGGGTACAAGTACACCGGTGAAGGTGGAGTTCTGAAAGTTAGTAAAGACGCAATTATGATGATGAAAGGTGAGAAGGAAGCTGCTGGTTTGTATATTTTACAGGGTACTATAGTTGTTGGTGATGCAAAAGTTTCTTCATCCACTATGTCTGATAATGATGTCACTAAGTTATGGCATATGCGACTGAGGCATATGAGTGATCTTGGGATGGCAGAATTAAGTAAGAGAGGGCTTCTTGGTGGACAGTGTATAGGTAAGATGGAGTTCTATGAGCACTATGTATTTGGAAAATATAAGAGAGTTTGTTTTGCCAAAGGCATCTATAGTACTAAGGGAATTCTCGAGTATGTTCATTAGTATGGACATTCTTTTTGAAGCAAAAGAATGATGTTTTTGCTATGTTTAAAGATTGGAAAACCATGATCAAAAAGCAGATTGGTAAGCCAGTTAAATATCCCTACACAGATAATGGCTTAGAGTTTTGTTCAAATGAATTTAATACCTTCTGTAAATCAGAAGGAATTTTGAGGGACTTATCAATTCAATATACTCCGCAACAAAATGGTGTGGCCAAGAGGATGAACAGAACATTGATGGAGAAGGAACGTTGCATACGCTCCAATGTTGGCCTACCTAAGTCATTTTGGGCTGATACCATTTCTATAGCTTGCTATTTGGTCAATCGCTCTCCTTCCATCACCATTGATAAGAAGACACCAAAAGAGATGTGATCAGGAAAACTTGCTGATTATTCTAATTTGAGAATTTTTGGTTGTCCTACTTATACTCATGTTGACAATGGAAAGTTAAAGCCTAGATCCATGAAGTGCATATTTCTTGGTTATAAGCCTGGTGTTAAAGGCTATAAGTTGTGTTGCCCAGAAACAAAGAAAGTTATTATTAGTAGAGATGTTATGTTTGATGAGACTACTATGTTACGTGGAACATCTACTACAGGATCCAGTGATGTTGATCAGGAGAGATTTAGAAGACGGGTAGAGTTTCAAATTGAGACAGGTACATCATCCGATTTGATTTCCCAATCAAGTTTAGATAGTCATGGAGATGTTGCTTCCCCATCACCACCAACGAGACCATCGTAGTACTCTATTGCTAAGGATAGGCTGAGGAGAGATGTTAGGCCTCCATAGAGGTGCTGAGGCCGACTTGGTGGCTCATGCTTTATTAGTGGTAGAAGGTATTGAGTCTGGTGAGGAACCTTCTACCTATTCAACGGTGGTTAATTTAGTTGACTTTGGTAAGTGGATCATTGCTATGCAAGAGGAGATAGAATCCCTACATAAGAATGGTATATGGGATTTAGTGAAGTTACCCAAAAGGAAGAAAGCTGTTTACTGCAAATGGGTATTTAAAAGAAAAGAAGGTACACCAGGAGTTAAAGATGCTAGGTATAAGGCTAGACTAGTTGCAAAAGGATACAGTCAAGTTCTAGGTGTTAACTTTATAGATGTTTTTTCTCCTGTGGTTAAGCATAGCTCAATTCGAGCTTTGCTTGGTATTGTAGCCACTCATGATCTTAAGCTTGAGCAGTTAGATGTGAAGATTGCATTTTTGCATAGAGAGCTTGAGGAAGACATTTACATGCAACAACCCAAGGGTTTCATTGTTATAGGTAAAGAAGGCTATATTTGCTTGTTGAAAAAGTCTTTTTACGGTTTAAAACAGTCTCCTAAGCAGTGGTGTAAGAGATTCGACTCATTTATGACCATTCATGAGTTTAAGAGGAGTGAGTAGCTATGACAGCTGTGTTTACTTCAAGAGGGGTGATGATGGGTCCTTTGTTTATTTTTATTTATATGTTAATGATATGTTGATTGCTGCTAAGGACAAAGGAGAGATTAAGAAGTTAAAGGCTCAACTCAATAGAGAGTTTCGGATGAAGGACTTAGGGGCTACCAAGAAGATTCTCGGCATGGAGATTTTGAGAAATAGAAAAGCAGGTAAGCTATATCTGAGTCAAAAAGGATACATCGAAAAATTTTTGCACAAGTTCAACATGCAGAAAGCAAAACCGGTGAGCACTTCGTTAGCAGGTCATTTCAGACTTTCAGGTGCGTTAGCTCTACAGTTAGACGATGAGATTGAGTACATGTTATATGTTCTGTACTCAAGTGCAGTCGGTTCTCTTATGTACGCTATGGTATGTTTTCGCTCAGATTTATCATATGCAGTTAATGTAGTTGGTAGATACATGGCTAATCCAAGTAAAGAGTACTGGAAATTGGTGCAATGGATTTTTAGATACTCGCGTAGTACTACTAATATTTGTTTGACTTTGGGAGGACTAGAGATAGTGTTGTAGGATACGTTGATTCTAATTTTGCTGGAGACTTGGATAAGAGAAGATCGCTTATTAAGTATGTGTTTACAGTTGGTGGTTGTGTTATCAGTTGGAAGGCTATCTTGCAAGCTACTGTTGCCTTGTCTATTATTGAGGTTGAATATATGGCTATTATGGAGGCTTTCAAAGAAGCTATTTGGTTGAGAGGCCTATTTGGAGAACTCGGTGAAAACTTGCAAACTATTATGGTGATGTGTGACAGTCATAATACTTTTTTTCTCACTAAAGATCAAATGTTTCATGAGAGGATGCAGCACATTGACGTTTGTTATCACTTTGTTATGTGGCAATATTGTTGTGAGCAAAATCAGTACACATGAAATCCTGCCGATATGATAACTAAGTCATTACCGACAGCTAAGTTTGAGCATTGCTTGAACTTGGTTGGTGTTCATGTTCGTGTTTGTTAGTTGGTTGTTGGGGCTTTGTGGAATAGATGGAGAATTTGGTTAATCACATGTTGGAGTTTTTTTTTTTTTTTTTCTTTTTTTCTTTTATGGTTGATTTTGTGTTAAGGTGGAGATTATTATTGTGGTTCCCAAAACCACACTTGGCAGAAAGACAAGGCCGCGACGCTTGAAAACAACACCACGGCACTACAATTCGATGAACAAGCATCGTGACGTTTGAAAGGCAACGCCACGACGCTACGATTTGGTGGTTTCACGTTTTTACTGGTTTTTGGGTTATTTTAAGCGAGGTTTTGAGTCTACATACACACACATACTTGTTATTCTCCATTGTTTATAGTAGTCACCAATAATACAGATATCTTAGAAATCATAGTGTTGAGAGTGATACAAAGAACTCAATCTTGTAAGTTTGTGAGTGATTGAGTGAGTGAATTTTTGTATTTGAGCACTCTAAACACCATTGTAATATCTGTTTTTGATTAGCGGATTGTTTCTTTTTTGCCCGTGGTTTTTTCACCCCTCATTAGGATTTTTCCACATAAAATCTTGTGTGTTATTTTATCTCTATTTCTTGTTGCTTTTTGCTTTAATTTCTTATAGTATCAATGGCCAAATTCAACCATATCTAGCCAAATCTTGAAAAAAAAAGCCAAAATAACTGCAAAGACCTTCACTGATATGGCATGTTGAGCCCTGAGCTTTCTTCAGTGAGCTCTCTGCTTGAAACCTTGTTCAGCTCAACGAAGAACACTCCATTAGCGATGGACTTTTGCTTTTTGCTCATCTAAGTCGCCATAATTGCGATGGCTAGAGACGATGCAGAGGTTCCAAAGAGAGACAAGATCTGGTGCAAGGTTTGCTGATGGTTGTAGGAAGGCAACAATCTCCTTGAGAGTCGTAACACCAACACGATCACGAACTCAACGGCGATGAGATCCTCCAATGATTATGTGGTACCTGAGCTGGTATTGCACTTGAAAAATAGAGAGGAAGAGCGAGAAAGAAACATGATTTTGGAAAAAAATTGGGATTAGGTCTTCTGATTCCCTTTTACAACTAGGGACAAAAAGGTCAAGTTATAAATCAAATTAAAAAGAAAAAATATAAATTTCTCAAAAAGGAAAAACATAAATTTGGGTTGAAATTTTTGATTTTGGGTAAAAGGTGCCTTGAACTAAACCCCACGCATTGCCGGCCCGCCAAAAGCCCAAACTCGTCAAAATCAAAAAATCCAATCGCAACCGTCCATTCATCGATATAAAAAATCCACACATCCACGTCACTTATCCGCACCTAAACCTCTCAGCCAATCAAATCTCTCCCCTCTACTCTATATATAAACAAGCCAAACCCAACCCCAAAAGACTCACCAGCTCGCTTGCTCATCTTCTGTCACACTCTTTCTCTCTCCAAAACTCTCTCTCTCTCCCTAGAAAAAAAGCCCAATCTCAGAAATGGCGCCAAGGGCCGAGAAGAAGCCCGCAGCGGAGAAGAAGCCGGCGGTGGCGGAGAAGGCTCCGGCGGCGGAGAAGAAGCCACGGGCGGAGAAGAAGATTTCGAAGGACTCGTCTTCGACGGATAAGAAGAAGAAGAGGACGAAGAAGAGCGTTGAGACTTACAAGATCTACATCTTCAAGGTCCTGAAGCAGGTTCATCCTGACATCGGAATCTCGAGCAAGGCCATGGGAATCATGAACAGCTTCATCAACGACATCTTCGAGAAGCTCGCTCAAGAAGCCTCGAAACTCGCGAGGTACAACAAGAAGCCGACCATCACCTCTCGCGAGATCCAGACTGCTGTTCGTCTCGTTCTTCCAGGTGAGCTCGCCAAGCATGCCGTTTCTGAGGGTACTAAGGCCGTCACTAAGTTCACCAGCTCTTGATTAGTTTGGTTGGAATTTGTTTTGTGATTAGACTGGACTTGATCTGGAGAAACTAGGGTTTCTGGCTGTAAAGGTGAAAGAAAAGTCTTTTTGTGTTTTTTGAAGATGAAGAAAAAGAATTTTTCTTAGCTTGGTTTTTAATTAGATGATCTAATCCTGCTGCTTTGTAATTCCTCGTTCTATGGAAAATGAAATGCATATGAATATGGTTTGTTCTTCTTCTGTTCTTGCTCCTTTTCTAATTATTATTATTATTATTATTATTATTATTATTATTATTATGTTGGTATGTTATTCGTATTTTTTTTCTCTGTTTTGTGGGGTTATTTTGTTTAATTAACTGCTCTTTTGGGGAATTAATCAAGTTTTTATTCAATCTTGTTGTGTTAATTAAATATGATGAACATGGATGAAATGGAAATGAATATGGCCCGTTCTCGTTCTTTTTTCTATCCATCTCTTTTGCACATTTTGGTTTAATTAATTCGTTTTTTTTATTGGTGTTAAAAAGTATGCTTTTGGAGTTTTGGTAATTTTATGGGTCAATTAAATATGGTGAAATGGATGGAACCGATGTGCAAAAGGATGAACCAACTTTGTGTCAATTAAATATGGGGAAATGGATGGAACCGATGTGCAAAATGATGAACCAACTTTCTCCCTTCAAAAAAGAAAAAAAAAAAAAGAAAAAAGGAAAAAGATTAACCCGTATTTGTTTAATATAGTGAAATAGATGGAACTGATAGATCGCAAGAGATTATGATAAAGGGTCATGAGTATTAAAATGATGTTTTTCTTTGTTGTCTTTTTTTAATAAAATTAGTTTTACTTGGATAAGATTATAATTTTGTTACTAAAACAGTAGGATTTGTACTGATATGGAGTATTTTTTTTAATTGTGTTTTATTATTTTTTTGGTAGTGGGGTTATAATTTTATGGGTTTAAATAAGATTATTATTTTTTGTCTATTAATTAATTTTTGTTTGATAAAGTAGTGAAAATTATAGTTTTTATTATAAATTTAGTTATAAATAATATAAAATTTTTATATATTATAATAATAATAATAAATTATTACAGTAAAAATAATTTTAACTATTTATTTTATCATTTTTTCAAACACCCTTTAAGCATATAAGTATTGTTGTTGAGTGGATAAAGCTAATTGTGTCATTCATATGTTTTAATTTTTAGCATTATTTATTTTTTATTCTTTTAATTGTGGTTGAATTGATTGAAATGGCTTTGTCAAATTTGTAGAGGACTTGTTCATTGCATGTAAGGCTTGTAAGATTGTTCGACTTAAGTTAATTCGTCCCCCACAATAACATTTATTTATTTTTGTTTATTAATTAATCTTCCAAACCACAACTCTTGTATATTATCTTCATTTGAGTAAATTTTGTTTTACAACTTTCACAATTCTTATAAATATCTCCCACCCTTAGTATCGTCTCTCAATTGAACAGTAAAAATATAGACAAATCCAAAACTAGATTCTAATTTCTAAGGCCTACGCAAACATCTCTCATTCTCTACTCAATTTCAGCATGTACATAATCTACAAACACGAAATTTTTTCGAAGTTCATGCAAAGCATAAGCCAAACCAGCACTCAGAAGCGCGAGTCCGGCCAAAAGAACTCGCAATTGGACCTCTGAAGGAATCCCTGCTGATGCGCAGAAAACCACCGTTGTGCCAATTAGCAGCTTTTGCCATGTTTGGAATGCCGTGTAAGCTCCTTTACAAGAGGAGCACTTGAGGGTGTGCTGCTCAAATCTGTCCAACATCTGTAAAACACAATGGAATAAGAAAAAAAAAACAATTAGTTTGGGGCGGAAAGTTCCCGGCATTGATGATAAATGATAGTTGTAAAAACGACAACAGGATTTGCAAAGTCTCGGACACTAGTGAAATTGACAATTAATATGTATGAGAATAGTTGTAAAAGCGCCAATGGAATGAGAGAGGGCTACTAAAACTATAGCAAAATACACGACTCAAAAAAGAATTGGTTTCAAGTTTTAAGTGCCCACCTCACGTTTTGATAAGACTGTTGACGGTAGAGCTTGTTGGCTGCCCGTGCCAAACCATTCAGGTTGGCTGTTGCCATGGCGCCTAAGCCAATTCCGAAATGCCAAAACGAAACGATCAGCTTGCGTGGGTGTGAACGTGATCTTGGTGTATTCCTTGTTGACATCTGCAGACTCTGCCCTTGATTTCGAAAGAAAGATCTTCTCTTGTCCCTGAAGGACAATCATGTCTCCATCATACACTTTATTTGAAGTCCAGTGTTCATGCCATCTCGGAACCACCTGAAAAGAAGCCACAAAGTTCAATAAATAGAAGATGACACCAAGTCTAATTGTAACCACGTACATTTCAAGCCTACCTCACGAATTTCACTTCGCCAAATGTTACTTTACCAGGAAAAACGAATGAAGATTATCAGCCTGATTAGCCATGTTTAATTGGTGAATGTTAGTTTCTCATTTTCAACCGCTCACTTTGTCGAACAAGTTTCATTGCAGGTCTTAGATAAAATATACGAATCCGTGAATCTTGAGAGCAAAGTGCTTCTCCATGTCATTTGCAAGAAATCTAGCCATATTTTTCTCTTCCACACCAAAATTGTCTTATAACAGAGCAAGCCATGCTTAATCTTCTCAAAAAGAGAAGTTAAGGAAGGTAAAAAGAATATGGTATTGCAACTACAGAGTTTTATTAAAGCTTCAAATTTTAATAAAAAACCCTGTTAAATTTACATACATTTTTAGGTATGATGTGATGGTCAAACTAGTGCATCATCGGTATTAAGCTATTTTTTCCTCGCCACAAAATTATCTATGCTTTTATTACTGTACATAGATTTGGTTATAATTGAAGAACAAGAAGATATGTCTCACCTGCCACCAAGCAGGCCCTGGCATTGTGAACTGGAAGAAGTTTCGAGCACTACAAACAATGGAACGTGTCTTCCCCGGAGCCATAGGTACATTGAAGGAGCATATCCAAATGACCCATTTTTGATCACCAACTATTGGCAACTTTGTGTCTATCTCTACTCTGAAATTTGAATACATAAGCAATAATTAAGTTTCAGAAGCAACAAATGCCTAAAATCTATTAACTAAGACTGGGATAGATTTTCAAATTTTAATCTGAAAATAGACGTAATACAAGATGTTAAAGGTAAGAACATAAATTCCATAGGCACAAAATCCTCTGTGATGCCTCTCGTAGGTAGCTAGTGTCACTGACAGCAACTAGTTTATCTATCTAAATTCATACCAATACCGTTTACAAGAAATACTTTACTAGCAAAGGAAACAATAACAGCATCAAAGTACATAAAACGTATGCCTCTTTTGTTGCTACAAAGAGAATGGCGTAGTTACTTGTTTATATAATAACAAGGGGCAACAAACTTGGCGCTGATCCGTGGGTTTCCCTCGTTAGCTCCGGCGAATCCCCAAGGACCGGATGATTCCATTTTAAATGGCAAAGGTTTCGCTCTGTCTCTTCTTCCTGTAACCTGTGGAGTGAATTCAAAATTTTAAGCAATGCAGAAGTTGACCTAGCTAAGTATGGGGAGATCATTGTTGAGTGGCAATAATTCTTAGCTACCAAGTTTGCTTTCCTGGGTTTTCAGTTTCCTTGCACTGAAAGAAAAACAATAGCAAATTCACAACAAGATAACACACAAAACTTCAAAGTGGAAAATATAAAATCACGATTCTGATTGCTATAGGTACCCTTGGATAACATCCTCTAAACCCTTTTTGGCACAGTTTAGTATGAGATAGCTCCAATAAGTGGCATTAAATAGCAATTAAACCGTTTTATCTTTGGAAAGGCATTCTTCTTAATATGTAAAGAATCCATCTAATTTTTGAAAAGAGACAGAAATTAGTAGAAAAATCAGCTCAATTAGAAATTAGTGCAAGAAAGGGCAGAGAGAGAGAGAGAGAGAGAGAGAGCTGAGAGATGAGGAGGAATTCAGTCGTACATTCATCGAGTTCTGTCCTTAAATGTTCTATAGAGTTGCTCATTTATAATGTGAAGAGAAGCTATAGTTAGGAACCAAACAAAAACACCTAAAGATAAAATAGAACAAAAGGTTAGCATTGCTCTTAGTGCACAAAAAATAGTCAAATATTTCTATTTAACATATCGATCAAGTTTCTTCTCCAATAACGGCTCATGTTATTATTATCCCTTGTGCAGCTAGGAACTATTCAAGTAAAAAGTGCAAAATTAGAACAAATGTACACATCATGCTACCAAGTTTTCACTAAACAGTAAAAAAAAAGGGGCATTTGATTGTGCACCTTGTGATGAGCAAAATCAATATGGGAAGGATCTGAGACATTCTCCATGAGGGTATCATAGCCATAGAAGAGATCACGCTGAATTGTCACTGATGAAAACTCGGGTTTGTCAAAGTCATCGGGCAACCTAAGCGCAAAAAGATTAGTAGAATATCAGTCTATCAGAATTCATGAGATGGTTAAAATATTACAAACATCACAGTCAACTATGGAATTAAAACTAACAATATTAAAAATACATGCTTCGGAGAAAACAAGGATTAAAAATATGAACTTTAGAGTACAAAGAAACTAAAGATTATAATAAATATATGTTAACAAATATATGTTACATGGGAGGCTTGGTGGCATTTGCTCTCTCCCAACCATTCTCATCTGGCCAAACGAAGAGCAGGCCTTGGGAGACCAGTGTTGGGAACCTTGTAGCACATGCTCTTGGAGACTTGATGGCACGAGCTTCTGGACCTTCCAGTGCTGCCTGCGGGATCCTAACACAGGATCCACACCCACCAAAGGACCATCCATGGTATGAACACTGCAAGTTTCCGCCTTCATCAATCCGCCCTTCCTGCGAAATCAAACAAACCCAATTGAACCAACTTCATGATGCAATTTTCTGACGTTTTAAAATCCCATAAAAAATACACACGACCTTATCGGAGTTCAAAACAATGAACAATACCTATTATAGTTTGGTCAAGTTTTTGAGAAGTTTTTCTTCTCCATTTTCGATGAATAATTAAACTACAAAACAGCTATTCCATAAAGACCAACTTTAAGCTGGCCTTAAGTCCTCTTAAATTAGACTGACAATTGTGCTGAAATAACATGTTAGCTTGCCAAATTGGATCCAGTATATATAAAACTGACTCCTAGCTAAATGAAAATAAATTTAATTGTACAAAAGCATGTTAGTTATCCATCATAAAATAAATCATGGCTTTCTCAAAGACTGTGATTTAATCTTTATAAATTTCACAATTATAAACGCTAATTTTTCTAATTGATTTTTATTGATCTTTTAAGTGGTTGTCTTTAAAGTGGCTGCGTAAATCGGTTACGGTATATTAAACACAAAAGGAATTTTTTATTATCCTCAGCAACTCCACAAAAGCTGATTAAAAAAATGAAAAGCAAAATCCAATCTTACAAAGAGAGGGTTAAGTTCATGTGGGCACATGTCATCAAAACTATAACAACAAATTATTGTCTTTATGTGGCGCCAAAAAAGTCTTTAGACACAACTAATTATTTCTTTTCCATCAATTTCTCAGCAACCAAACAGAATCTTATAAAACTACACATCCTAAGACCATCAAATAGGAAAAAAAAAAGAAGAATCTTACAGATAAAGGGGCGAGTCTATGAGGGCACTTGTCATCAAAAGCAACCCATTGGCCAGTATTCCTGTCGTTCCATAAAACTAGGTCTCGACCCAGAAGCTGAAATGGAGTTGGCAAAAGTGGGTCCAAATCCTCCACCAGAGAAACCGGGTACCAGTGATCTCTCCACGAGAATTTCGACGAGCCATTTTCCTCTCCCAACTCCTCATTAACTTGATCGAACTCCGAGGTCGAAGGTTGTTGTGTTTGTGTTGGAGGAGCCGCCACTCTCAACCTCGTCTGTGATCTGAGACGTGATGGGGTTTTCGGGTTGGTGTTGTTGCAGGAGATCATCATCAAAGGAAGGGATTTGAAGGGTTTATTAGCTGATGATGACGATGATGAGAGTGTAAAAATTGAAGAAGAAGCAGGGGAAGAAGAGAGAAGAAACGCCATTGTTGGGATTGTTAGAAAGGTGAAGAAGATGCGTTTGTTTTGTTTTTATTGGGAATTCTGGAAAGTGGAAGGAAGACTTTGCGTGCAAGCTTAAATATCTGTAGTGTGTTTTTGTTTTGTAATGCAAACAAAAACACGAGTGAAAAATCTGAATTTGACGGAGAATTTGGGAAGTGAGCGGTAACTTTGGGAGAGGACATGGAGAAGAATTTTGGGTTATGGGTAGATGGTGATTTTTTTTCTTTTTCTTTTTCGAGGTGGAAGACAAAAATTTACGTCCACAGACTTTGGAGTTCAGATTATGAAACGGACAGAACTTCCCAGAGGCTTAATTTGAAAAAAGAACCGAAAAAAAATTTTAATTAAGAAAATGGTCTTTTTTTTTTTTTTTGAAATAAAATAAGAGACTTTTTTAAGTATCAAAGTTGTTTTGGAAGAATTCGGCAAAAAATCCAAAAAAAAAACCAAATTAAATAAATGGCTTCTTATTTTTTAAATTAAAAAATAGGTTTTTTCTGAGCATCAAAACTGTCCCAGTTTTTTCACAGAAAAAAAAAAATGACTGTATCGAAGAGAGGAATCTAAATATGGTCTCCAAAAAAAAAAAAACTGAAACTGTTTTGATGTCCAAAAAACTAGTTTTGTGATGTCCAAAAAAAAAAAAATGGCCATTGACCCAAATTTTTTTTCCCAAAAGTCCCTTTCTCAAAGTACCCCAGCTGTTTTAATTTTTTTTATAAAAAAGATAAAAAAGATTGGATCGGAGAGAAGAACTCAAATATGATTAAAAAAAGGACATTTATCAAAAATTTTTTTACCAAAAAGCTGTTTTTTAAAAACGCCGTCCTTGCCAAAACACCCTGTAATTAGGAAAAAAAAAAAGAAATATCAATGGAAAAAGGAGAGGACTGCATGGACCTGGTCATTGACTACCAAGCTCATTTTTCAACATTAAATGTATTGTCACACTTTAAATTTTTTTTTATGTAATATATTTTGAATTTTTAATTTTAAAAACTATTGTTTATAATATATTTTTAATTTTTAATTTTGATAAAATATATGTAAATTTTAAAATTATTGATAATTGAAGTTCAATAGCTAACAAATATTAAAAAATATAGACAATTTTAGTTATAAAATTTACACTTGACTTTTCTTAAAGATAAAGCTTATCATTTTAAGAAAAAAATTGAACATTAACATTTGAAAAAGTGTATTTAATTAAAATTAGCTATTAGATTTTGATTGCTAATAATTTTAAAGTTCAGGATGTATTATGTTAGAATTAAAAGTTTGCAACGTATTATATAAAAAGTATATACTTTAAAGTATAATAACAAATTTTTTCCATTTTTCACTTGGGAGCAAAATATAAAAGGAAAAAAAAAACTCTTTTTCAATAGTGATAAGAGGAATACCAAAAGCACTCTATTTCTCACTCTAAGTAATGACACATGTAATATAATAAATTGATAAATTATTTTTTAAACATAAAATAAAATCGAGTAATGACACATGTAATATAATAAATTGATAAATTATTTTTTAAACATAAAATAAAATAGTCGATTTTACTTGTGAAACAATAAAAAAGAAAGTGAAAAAGTGACTGCTCACTCTTTAATGATAATGTGGTGTTTGTTTCAATTGGTTAACTCTAATTAAAAAAATAATTATAAATGGGAAGGATCGAAAAGTAAAAAAGAGATCAGTTTTGATAATTAGTGATCATTAGAGAGCATTTTATGTAAATTTTTCTTTTTTTTAATAAAAAGAAAAATCCAAATAAATTGGGTAATTGGGCTTTCTCTATATTTCCACACCATCAAGTTGCTGAATTTTGTTCAACACTTTTTAGTTATTAAAATAATTACTACATCATTAAAAATATTGTTAAAATATTATAAATATTATATTAAATTTTAATTTTATAACAATAATTTGGTTACGTATTATAATTTTTTTCACTTTTTTTCCGCTCACGAGCGTAGGAAGGGGAGCAACTGGTGCCGGTTTTGCTTTGGAAGAATGGCATTTCATGTTTTCCAGGAGTGATTTTATTGAGAATTTATATTTTAGCTAAGGGTTGTTGTGTCCTTTTGCAATGAAAATAATTAAAGTTAGGGATAAAATTGTAATTGACGTTCGTTGTTGGAGGGACAAACAAGTAAATTCAGTAGTGGAAATTATATTATAATGTATGCGGAAACGTAACAAGATTATGTTTTGTCGTAACACCCTAATTAGAGAACGTAACCAGGTAGTTGTGTTGTAGGAAGTGAAAGTTTGAGCATTGTGATGGTGCAATTTGGGCCTTTAGCATACAAGATGTCGTTTCAAACTCAATATGTCGTTATTATATGCATGTGGTTTAATTTCTTTTTATATTTAATATTTTGGGGTTTTAAATTTTTAAAACCATGCATATTGATTTGTGAATTAGTACTAATTTTTTTAGATAAAATATAGCAAGAAATTTCCATAAAACGATAGTTAAATGTTAATTGGAGTAGTAAACATAGGAGAGAGATTCTAGCATAATTAAGCATTGAGAACCTATAAGTTTTCATTATATATAAAATATCGAATAAAGATAAACTTAAAACGATTGAGATGAATTTTAATGAAAATTGGGAAAATCTTGTTCATTTGGTATTGATTTTCTCACAAAATTTTAATAAATACTATCGCTTAGAGTCTGAGAATCCTGGTTTCGTAGACCAAGAGCATTGCCTAATCCATGAGTTGGGTTGTAGTTTGTAGAGTCAATGAAGAAGAAGTTGGAGCTAGATTGTTGGGTACATATGTTGCATAGGGAACTTGACAATTGACATGTTCAGTAATACTTAGGTTGTTGTATTTCCCTTTTTTTTCTTCCAAGTTATCTTATTATGGCCATCTCATTGAAGTTGCAACACCTTTTTTTTAATGTGATGTCGATGGTATGTCGTGCCTTTGAGCTTTGGAATGCTTGTTCTATTTCTCTTGTCCTATTGTCTTTACAATTTGAAAAAGTCCTATTGTCTTTACAATTTGAAAAAATTACGATACGTGTCTAAATTATTATTATGAAATTAAAATCTAACACAATATTTAAAATATCTTAAAAATGTCCTTAATGATATAGTAATTATCTTAATGATATTACATATTGTACTATATAATTACATGTGAATAATTTTAATGATATCATTATGAGACATTTGTAGAATTTTTACACATTAGAGTCATATTTTAATTCAATAAACGTAATTGGGCCAATTGTCTCGTTAACCCGTTTGACCTTATTGTTGATTGCAAAACTCCTTGACCTACACAATCATTCTTGCTATTTCTAGGGGCGTTTAAAGAAATGAAAAAAAAAAAAAAAACCTAGAAATAGTTCCTATAATAAAAACAGACCGTCGACAGATTGAGTGGTTTGATTATTAGAAAGGGTATTCCCAATAAATTGGAAACCAATTTTCCAAACCGACTAGCTAATTTTTTTTTTATAATGTGAATATAAATTATAATAATATAATATTTATTAAACTCTATGTAGTGTTTAAACTTTAAAATTTTAGACATTATTATTAGATTATGGTATTTTCTTGTTTTTATTGTTTATATAACTTAGCACCTCTTGATACAGATACTAAATATATCCCCTCGAATTGTCCAATTTTAAATTCCTCTTAGTTATATATGAATTGGATTGTAACACTTAGCATAAAATTCCCTTGCATTATATAATAAAGATACTTAAATTTGTATTTAAATTATTACACATCAGAGCAATTGACAAGCATAATTGTTGTGAAATTCCAATAATTTAGCTTATTGGACTAAAGGTCGGGATTGAAATTAAATGCTACCTTTCATTTCATATGATTCAATTGAGCATCCTGTTGAATCTTCATTGGCCCAGGTGATGGGAGGGCAGTTTTTTTTTTTTTTTCAAAAAAAACAGGGGAATATATTATCAATGGCAGGAGGTAACCTTGATCCAATAATTTTACTTCTGCTTCGTGTATTTTTTGTTGTTATCATGTTATGAACAACTAACACATGCCCTTTTAAATCTTGGTATATTTCGTTCCGCATAAAGAAAATACATATTCTATATGAACAATGAAAAAATTTACAACTAAGGCTTAAACAACATATGCTCACGAAACATGAAAGGAAATGAGGATATATAGACATAACAATAGAATAACCTTCGATATCAAACTGGCAAAGTAGTTCCCACCACAATCTCAGTTATGAACAGTAAAAAGTTCTCACATGCTACAGTAACAAAAAAATAAATTTGCTACAGTAAAAAGTTCTCACATGCTACAGTAAAAGTGGTTCCCATCACTCTTCCAAACACCTTATAAAATTGTTTTATTGAAATATCAAACTCCTGACAACAAACTCTTTCCTTTGCAAGCAGTTCCGCCTTTTGTAATTTGGTAGCTAGAAATAATGATCCATAAGATATATAACGGGTTCCTTCCTACTAAAATCAGTGCTGTACGAAGCCCACAGCCCTATTGGGATGATCCCGACCGCAAAAGGGTGAAGACTTACTAGGAGTTTTTAGAGAGAGCTCGCATCTTCAAAAGCCAGGAAGAGGTAACGTGCCTCACCTTTAGAAAGGGCGATTGCAAGCAATAGCCAACGGTCGAAGCAATAAAGCAGAAAGAAGCATAACAACTCCCAAGCTCAGAACAGTAGTTCCAAGTTGCCCATTGGATGTCGTTTCAGCGTCCATCATTTACTCGTCTCTGATAATGACAAGCAGTTTGACAACTTTAAGACGAGAAAATTCTATGATGACCTCGACATCCACAGTAACTTCTCGTATGTGATCCATCCTCAGTCAGATGGTCAAGTTGAAGCTATGAATAAGATCATCAAGTACAATTTAATGAGGAGGCTGGACGACTTGAAGGGTAGATGGGAAGAGGAATTGCCTAAATTCCTTTGGGTTTATTGGATGACAAGTAGATTAACAACGGGAGAAACCCACTCTCTAACCTATGGTGTTGAGGTAGTCCTACCAGCTGAGATGATAAACCAGCAGGTCGAGTGGTGGGCACCAATGAGGAGACAAACTGATAGTTGATGGAAGCAGAGCTCGGCTTACTAGAAGAATGACAAATCAACTCCCAAGTCCGTCTTGCCACGTATCAACAATGGGCCATGTGGTATTACAACAATAAAGTTTAGGAAAAGAGATTTGCCATGGGCGACCTGGTCCTTAGGCAGGTGACCCAAAACACTAAGCCTAAGGATACTAGACCTTTGGGTCCTACTTGAGAAGGTCCTTGCGGGATCCGAACCTGCATTCTGGAGTCACAGTCAGGTCACATTTGGAATTCCCTAGGAATTCCGAGTATTTACGCCCTTATTGTCAATGAGCAGGACTCAACTATATATCAAGTAGTTAATTTTGTTAGGATTTTTAATTTTCAAGTGTTAGTTTATGCTAGTTAGAGCTTACGTTTTGCTGCCAAAGGCACGTTAATATAACAAAATCCAAAGGAGTTACTTCAGTTTATTCCTATCTCTCGTATTTGATCATTTGTTATGTGTTTCCTTTTTTAAACTTTAATGTCCAAAACTGAATTAAAGACTCGACTTTAGACATAGGGATTGGTAAGGTGATAAAGCTAAAGGCCCGTAACATTGAGACCTTCAAGAAGGCAAAGGCTTTGCATTTACACAGTCGAAGCAGGTCTCGATGTAATTACTTAGAAAATCTTGGAGACTTTAACGAAATCTCTAAGGTGGCCCTGTGAGGCTTTAATTAAGTTTGCATAGTCAAAGCTAAAGGCCTTCACTTCAACACCTAAGAAATTTAAAGAAATTTCTTACAACATAAGATCGACGTTATGCTAAGCAACACAAAGAAAGTGTTGGAAAAAATGGTTAATAACCATTTTGAGGAGCCATTTTGATGCCTAATTTTTAGTAGGACTCACTTTGTAAAAGTAATAGATCTTGGTGGATTTGCGTTCTCTGTCGCGAGAAGATCGAAATCATATATTTATATGCTTAAAATGGCTATCGGGTGAATGAGAAATTGATGCTCAAAATGTGCTCATTGACATTTGAATTTTGTTGGAAAAAGCCTAAATGTAAAGTCCTGTATTGGTTAGGCATATAAATAAATGTGCTTAAAATATAAATACGAACACGATATGCTTAAAACACGTTTGACACGGCACAACACGATTAACAAAAAACTTATTATATAATTTTTTTTAAATTTTGACTAATAAAATTTTAAAAAATTAAATTTTTTTACTATATAAATTTTTTTACTATAAACTAAAAAGTCTTTATTAGTGTAAAAAATATAACAATATTTAATTATTAAATAGTTTAAACTATATTTTTTTTCCAATCTTTTTTTTTTAAATTTTGACTAACAAAATTTTAAAAAATTAAATTTTTTTACTATATAATTTTTTTTTACTATAAACTAAAATGTCTTTATTAGTGTCAAAAATATAACAATATTTAATTATTAAATATTTTAAACTGTATTTTTCTCTAATCTTTAACTTTTAACTAATCAAGATTGGACAAAAATTGATCTTAGCGGCAACACCTTAAAACACAAAGGAACCGGTACTGTTTATATAGAGGAAAAGGGGAGAAAGTCTCTCTTTAGATTAGAAGCCCTTATTTGACTCAAAACGTTGATTCACCTGTGTGGTGGGTTGGCAGCATACTTAACCTTAGGTGCAAAGTTCGATTCCTTACAACTATAAAAACCTAAAATTTAAATTTAAACGTGCTATAAGAGTGTTAAACGTGCCGTGTTTGAAATTGCCGGCTATGGACCAATGTCTCCAAAAAAAAAAAAAACCTCTATTCCTTAAGACTTTTTTGAAGTCTTGCCTCATCCTACAGCAGTGTCTCCCTTAGCTCCTTAGGCATGATTAGCTATATAAAGGAAGGCCAAATCCCAATCAAGATGAGCTTGACAAATTTGGCTTACAATTTGTACCCCTGCCAAGTCAAGGATCGCCTTCTAAAGCTTGATACTTCTTCAGAAGCAATATACTTCTTGAATGCCTTTGCCTTCCTTTCAGCCAAGTACTTCTCAGCCTCCTCTTTTCTAGCTTTAAAGCTTCCATGCAAGCTGAAGCTAGCGATTGTTCCTTCTTTGTCTCCACCTCAATTTTCAATTCTTCAAGCTTATGGGAAAGCTCATCTTTCTTCTTCTACTCGGCCTGTACTAGAGCCAAGGATTTGGCCTATTTGTCCTTGGCATCCTTGACGGCGAGTTTCTCATTGTTGAAAAGACCCTTAAGGGCCTCAATTTGCTTATTGGGTCCCTTGGTTTTTTTGACGAGTTTTTCAAGCTCGTCGTATGAGATTAAAGCCATCATCAATGCTTAAAAAAAGAAAAGATAAGTTAATTAACAAATGAGTTTAATTAACTGGGATAGGTGACAAAAATAATGTACAGTGCATACCTAACTTGGTGGCAAATCTAGGATGTTGATGGTCGAGGATAGGGTCCTTTTCAGCTGTAGCCCACTCCTTCTTAAAGATAAACTCCATAGATCTTTTAGAAGGCAAGGATAAAGCACAAAGGGAACTTAAACATAGAATCTACTTGGGCATCTGAAATATTTGCAACCACAAAATTGGCATCCCTAACTTAGATAGTACGGAGAAGATATAGATCCTTTTCGTGAGGGCAATATGAGTGATCTGGGACTACCTCAAGAATTTTACTAGGACAATGACCTATTGGGGAATTAGGCACCTCCTAATTCTAAGAATCACAAGAATGAATAATTACAGAAAAGAAATTGGAGAAAAGAAGAAAAAAGAGACATCAAATTTTTATACAGGTCCATCCAAATTCAAGACTACGTCCTGTTTCTACCGTTGCAGATTCCACTATGATGAAGAAGATTACAGATTATAAGAGAAATTTATCACACACTCTCAAATAGTGTTTCCTGAATCTCTCTTCTACTTAGCACTCTCTGTTGGAATTTTTTTATCTCTCTCAACAATAGAGCTCTCATACAAAAATATGCCTCACATAAAATAATGCTACTCACACACAACCTTAGCCACTTTATGTCTATTTATACCCCAAAGAAGGAAAAAATAGCAACTAATGAGAAACCCTAGCAATTTTTCCTTTTTGGGCCTTTAAAACACTACTTTTGCACTGAATATCGCGCAATACAGTGCCTTGGCCCTGCGTTGCATGGAACGAGCACTACGGCGCTTACCTGCTGACACCATGACATTCTTCTGCTAGTGCTACGGCATTTCTTTGCTGTCCACGGGTGCTGTAGAGCCCAACCTTTGCACTGTAGCTGCCAGAATCTGCCTTTCCTCTTCTTTTCTTCCTTTTGCTGGGTTGTTGACTTAATTTGGCTCTACACTTGCAACAATCTCCCACTTGGAGACTAATCAATCACCATATCTCCATTGTAGCGGCAACAACTTCTCATGCCTCATGGAGAAGTCCAACTGAAGTTGCGTACAACTTCAATTTCTCGATCAGAATCATCTTGGTGAGTATATCTGTTGGATTTTAAGTCTCAAGAATCTTTTCA
The DNA here is from genome assembly GCA_946598075.1 of Artocarpus hirsutus. Lineage (NCBI taxonomy): Eukaryota > Viridiplantae > Streptophyta > Magnoliopsida > Rosales > Moraceae > Artocarpus > Artocarpus hirsutus. The sequence goes on along the minus strand of CAMOHE010033692.1, from coordinate 16,076 downwards.
AGCTTTATCACCCCATCTTCTAAAGCCAGCCTAATGAAGTGATACCACAATTGTATGTGTTTCGTCCTAGCATGAAATGCAGGGTTTTTTGCCAAGTGAATGGCGTTCTGACTGTCACTGTGTAACGCACTCCTTTCCTGCTTGTAACCTAGTTCTTCCAGAAATGACTGCAACCAAATCATCTCCTTGCTTGCTTCTTCATTGCCACATACTCTGCATCTGTTGTAGAAAGTGCAACTATCTTTTGCGGCTTCGAGACCCAACTAACTGCTATGTCACCTAACGTGTAGACATAACCGGTGGTACTTTTTCTACCATCAATGTCTCCAACCATATCAGCATCTACATAGCCCTGTAATCCTAAGTTTGACTTCTTGAAACACGGTGCTAAACCTGCAGTACCTCTTAGATATATCAGAATCGACTTTGCTACCTCCTAATGCTGCTTGCTTGGATTGCTCATATTACTCACAACTCCCACTACATGAGCAATGTCCGGTCTGGTACACACCATGGCATACCTGAGACTGCCTATAGCTTAAGCATAAGGCACCTTGGCCATATGATCTCGCTCCTGCTCCGTGGTCAGTGATTGCTCCTTTGATAACTTGAAGTGACTAGCCAAATGAGTACTCACAGGCTTTGCATTACTCATGTTGAATCTATTTAGCACCTTTTCAACATATTCTTCTTGTGACAGTTTCAGACCATTACTGTTTTTCGTTATTCTCATCCCAAGGATTTATTTTGCATCACTCAAATCCTTCATTGCAAACTTCTTAGACAACTTCTTCTTCAGCTTGTCAATCTCCTATTTACAACCTCCTACTATTAGCATGTCATTGACATATAGCAACAATATAATGTAGGAGTCACCATAATTCTTCATATAACAACAGTGATCTCCCTAACACCTCAAGAAACCATTGCTGCATATAAAACTATCAAACTTCTTATACCACTGCCTAGGAGCTTGTTTGAGGCCATACAAGCTCTTTTGAAGTTTGCACACCAAGTTCTCCTTACTCGGTACTTCGAAACCTTATGGCTGCTTCATGTAGATCTCCTCCTCCAAATCCCCATAGAGAAAGGCTGTCTTAACATCCAACTGTTCCAAGAACAAGTCTTCATTTGCCACTAGCTCAAGTAACATCTTGATCATGGTTAATTTTACCATCGGAGAAAAAAATCTCATTAAAATTGAGGCCCTCTTTTGGCTGAAAGCCTTTTACCACCAGCCTTACCTTGTACCATTTGTTGCCATCACTTTCATCTTTAATTCTGTATACTCATTTGTTATGTAAGGCCTTTTTGCCCTGTCGTAACTCTGCTAGTTGCCATGTCTGATTGGACATTAAGGATTCCATCTTATCCCCCATGGCTGACTCCCACTTGATCGGATCTTTCACCTGCACAGCTTCATCATAACTCTCTAGTTCACCTCTGTCGGTCAGCAAGATGTAATGCAGAGAATGAGAGTATCTCTATGGCAGTGTGATAATCCTTGTAGATCTCCTGACTGGAGTGGTAGGAGTGCTCTGGTTTCCTTTTGGAGCTATATTCTCTTGATCTTCAACCTCTAGATTTTGTACCTCCATTTCAAGAAGATCCTTCAATGGAATCACCTTAGGCATCTTACCTTTAGAACCTGAACTTCTAGAGTCATTGCTATCTCTATTCTTATACAGAACACCTTCATTGAAGATTACATCCCTGCTCCTGATTATCTTCTGATTTTGGTCATCCCAAAAATAATAACCAAACTCAAGTCCACCATAGCCAACCAGAAAACACTTCTTTGACTTTGCATCAAGTTTACTTCTAGCAGCAGGAACAATATGAACATAGGAAACACACCCAAATACTCTCAAGTAAAAAAGATCAACCTTTTTATAGCTCCAGACTTTTTTCGGTAGCTTGAACTTCAATGGTGGATAGACTTCTATTGATTAGATGAGCTGCTGCACTAATTGCCTTAGCCCAAAATGATTTTGGTAGCCCTGCATGCAACCTCATGCTTCTGGCACGCTCGTTTAGAGTCTTATTCATCCTCTCAGCTACACCATTCTGTTGTGGTTTCCCTGGAATGGTTTTCTTCATCTTTTTTCATTTTTAGCATAGTATCGCTTGAAGTCATCATTTAAGTACTTTCCTCCATTGTCAGACTGCAAGCAGTTCACCTTTAGATCTCTCTCGTTTTCTACCATGGCTTTCCATCTCTTGAAAGAATCAAAGACGTTAGATTTGTTTTTTAAAAAGTAAACCCATACCTTCCTGCTTGAGTCATCAATAAACGTCACATATAATTTGCACAACCAAGGAAAGTAACTGTCGAAGGTCCCCATACGTCTGTATGAACTAGCTCCAATTTCTTGGACTTAGGTTCTCTACCCATCTTTGAGAAACTAACTCTCTTCTGTTTGCCAAAGATGCAGGCTTCACACAAACTGTGATCAACAGTTTTCAATCCCAGTAGTTTTCCTTTATAGTGAAGCACCTTCATTTCCTTCTCACTCATGTGACCGAGCCTATGGTGCCATAGCTCGATAGAAGCAATAGAATCAGCAACTGCTATGGTATCTCTACAACTAGAGTTAATGTAGAAAGTTCTAGCTTTGTGTCCCTGAGCAACAATCATCGCTCTCTTAGTGACTTTCCAACCTCCACAACTAAGGATCACATTATGTCCTTCGTCATCCAGTTGCCCTACCAAAATCAAATTGCGCATCAGTATATGTACGTGTCTCACCTTCTGAATCTTCCACATAGACCCATTAGGCATTTTCAAACTGATAATGCCAACAATGTCCAAAGGTTCACCATATGCAAGGTAAACCTTACCATGATTTATAGCAAATTAATTCTCTAGGACATGACAATGTACAGTAGTGTAGAATGATGCTCTTGAATTTATCACCCATGAATCAAGGGAATTGTCGACAGACAAGATTAAGGCATCCTATGCCTCTTTAGTAGCAGCGTTTGTAGCGTCATTATTCTTGTCTTTATTCTTCCTTAGAGCCCTGTAATTCTTTTTCAAGTGGCCCATCCTTCCATAATTCCAACACTCTATAATCCTATTGTTCCTTGACTTGCTTCTCCCATTCCTCGACTTGCCTCTCTTGCCATATCCCTGTTGGAACGTCTCTCAAGTTTCCTGCACCTATTATCAACATTAAGGGCCGAGTTCCACGTTGAGGCTTCACCAAAATCCTTCCTGCGAACTTCTTTCGTCAGAATAGAGTTCTGACATCAACAAACTTCAATTTTGCATTCCTAATTGAACTAATAATAGCCACCCTTATGGGTTCCCAACTATTCGGTAACGAGGCCAAGAGGATTAGGGCATTGATCTCATCATCAAATTTAATCTCTATCGAGACTAATTGGTTTTAAACAGTGTTGAAATTATTCAAATGCTCTACCATCGAGGCACCTTCAGGCATTTTTAAATTAAAAAGCTTCTTCATGAGATGTACCTTGTTATTGGCCGAAATCTTTTCATACATGTCTGACAAAGCCTTCATCATCCCTGCTGTAGTGTTCTCCTTCGTAACGTTGTGGGCCATGTTCTTTGATAAGGTTAAATGGATCACACCTAGCACCTGTCTATCAAGGAGAGTCCACTCCTCATCCTTCATGCCTTCAAGCTTATTACCCAAGGGCAAGTGCAGTTTTTTGCTGTAGAGGTAGTCTTCCACTTGCATCCTCCAATAGGAAAAATTTGAACCATCAAATTTGGTGATACCAACTGCCGAACCTTCTTCTCCCATTATCGTTCTTGATCCAAACCTTCTCTCTGATACTAGTTGTTGGGGACTTAGGCACCTTCTAATTCTAAGAATCGCAAGAACGAATAATTGCAAAAAAAAAAAAATTGGAGAAAAGAAGAAAAAGAGACACCAAATTTTTATACAGGTTTGTCCAAATTTGAGACCACGTCCTATTTCTACCATTGCAGATTCCACTATGATGAAGAAGATTATAGATTACAAGAGAAATTTATCATACACTCTCAAATAGTGTTTCCTAAATCTCTTTTCTACCTAACACCCTTTGTGGGAATTTTTTTTCCTCTCTCAACAATAAAGCTCTCATACAAAAATATGCCTCACATAAAATAATACCACTCATACACAACCCTAGCCACCTTATGTCTATTTATACCCTAAAGAAGGGAAAAATAACAACTAATGAGAAACCTTAGTAGTTTTCCCTTTTTGGGCCTTTAAAACATGACTTTTGCACTAAATATCGCACAACACAACTCGTTGGCACCACGGAGCTTGAAACGAGCACTGTGGCGCTCACCTGTTGGTGTTGTGGCACTTTTCTGCCAATGCCGCGGTGCTGCTTTGCTGCCCACGGGTGTTGTGGTACCCAACCTTGGTGCTGCAGCTCCCAGAATCTGCCTTTCCTCTCCTTTTTCTTCCTTTTGCTGAGTTGTTGACTTGATTTGGCTCCACACCTACAACACGACCCAAAGAAGGGGAGTCTCCACTAGTCTTTTGTTTCCTAGGGGGAGGGCTTTTCTCATCAAAATGATACTCTTCCCCCTTCTTCTTTGATTGGTTAGGCTTTGTACCCTTCATGTCGCTATCCACTGAGGGTCAAGCAGCCTTGGACTTGATAGAGGACGAGAGTTAGAGGTTAAGCCTCATGTCTATAATGAAAAAAATAGAAGAGCATAAGGGTCTACCGCTATACTTGAAAAATAGAGAGATGGTATGCAATTTAAAGTCTTTACCCTCTTCAGTGATCCCATATGGTGGATAGTAAGGTATAGCCTAGTAAGAGTAAGAAGCTTGATAATTAGAATAGAGAAAAGTTGTGTCTGTTTGGTAAGAATATTTTTAATAGTCCTCTCTCGTTCACAAAGCTCAACTATTTGCCATATGCGTCTTTTCTTCTTCTTGGAGAGGACAGTACGATCGATGAGCTTTGCAAATATAATAACAAAAAAGGTTAGGCTGATGCTCAAACTAATAGTAACAACGATATCTTCAATATATGACAATTATGGGGGATTTTTGACTGTCTTGACGATGTATTTCTTTGCACAAGCGAGAGGATGTGTATTGAAGTCTGCTTAGCCAAGGAAGAACATTTTCTTTCAATTATAACCAAAAGAAGGGAGACTAGTGATGATGGGGGACATCTTATCCTTGGCCTTGCTATAAGTGTTGATATAATAATACTTTATTTGGTCTGGTTAAGCTAATGTAGTAGGTGTTTGGAAGGATGGTGGGAACCAGTAGTGAGAACCACTTTTACTGTAGCATGTGAGAGTTTTACACTATAGCAATTTTTTTTTATTGTTACTGTAGCATATGAGGACTTTTTACTATTCATAACTGAGTTTGTGGTGGGAACTGAGTGGTTCCCACCACTCCCAAACACCCCTGTAATAGGTATATAAAAACTTATCTAAGGTCCTGAAAAAATATACCAAAAATTTGGAGGAATATGTGTAGATGACATCTCTAATCTACTACATAACTTCTTCACATAATGGTGATGAGGTAGCGTAAGCCTGGCTACGACACAGCAAATATAGATGGTGAGACAACTAGGAGAAAAAGCGTCAGATTTTTGGTGCTTATTGGGGATAATAAACTCAAAATAATGACCATTGTAATGGCTGTCTTTGAAGGCTTTGTCAATTTCCATTTGCCAACACGAGGTCTCATTCCTAATGACTTTTGTAAGGCTCCACTCTCTAACGGTTGGGGCAAAAGGTTCAATTTCTAAGTGATGAGCCCACTGTTGTTTTCCTTGGAAATTTGTGGGTCATTGCATAAGGGTTTGAGAGATTTTGGACTCCAACCTTATATTAGTTATTGGAATAGGGACGTTGTCCACCATCTCATCAACACTATCCATTAAAGAGATAATGCTGAACTCATCGATGTCCCTAAAGATAGGGTCATCGTCATGCTCAAAATGTATACCTCGATTGGAAGATTCAACAGCTTCATGACTATCAGGTTGGACTTATGAGGAAGACTTGACCTTTCAACCACTAGTAGATGCCATGGAAATTTGAAGAAATGAAAGAAACAAGGTCAAAATTTTTCTCAGGCTAAGAGGTCAACCCTAAAAGCTAAAGGATATGAACAAGAAGTTCAAATTCAAGTTCTAGAAACTAAGGTTGTTGAATAAGGCATTCGTCCTATTTAAAAAAATTTAGATGTGCTAAAATGATTCAAACAACCCAAAAATAGACAAAAAAAAAAAAAAAAAAACACCCAATGTGCTCAAAACAAGTGTGTTTTACAGTTTAGTGTTATTTTTTATTATTTCTAACCTATATTTTATAGAAAAAATAATACCAACAAAGGAGAGTCAAAAATAGAGCATGGTTGTTACTTACGGGTTTAATTAAACTTAATAAGAGCTTGAGATCCTTAGAAAAAGCAAGACACCACCAGCTTGGGAAGATTTTAGAAGAGTTACAATATGAATATTGAAGTGGGAATGATAAATAAAAGGTTTTGGAACCCTTTATATAAGCGTTTCAAGGGGATTAATTCTCAGATCAGGAAACTGTCCTTTTGACGATGAAGATTAGGAGCTTTTAAAGGTTGCCATCTAATGACTTAGATTTTGGGTGGGAAAATGCAAATTGATCTACAAGCTTAGGTTAAATCACCAATGTAGTGAAGTTTGATGTGCCAACGTGATGGGTATGTTAAGGACGTGACTATTTAGCTGCCTAGGAAGATGAATAAGCATAAGCCTAATAATTGTGTCAGTCAAACCCTTTTTGAAGAAGCAAGCTCACATGGTTGAGTGTTGTCCATTATGAAGATAATAGACCTAATCTTGCCTCGTCCCTGAAAGCATGAAGCAACTCAAAGAGTCACTTCATACTGGGGTAATTATTGAGGGTAATCTCGATGGCCTAATGGGCCAAACATGAAGATTGACAAGTTTAAATATATGGTATGAGACACCCCAGGGAAGGGGCTAGTAAGTTTTAGGTAAATAAATTAAAATTAAAGTAAATAAGGCAGATTAAATGAGGTAAATAAAGAAAAAGTAAGTAAATATTCATGAAAGTAAATAAATATCATCAGCGATCACTATCACGTGGGTGCCACGAAGGTGGGGCCGAGATCTTATTATCATTCACCATCACATAGAAGCTTGTCACGAAGGTGGGTAGGTAAATAAAATACAAATAACAACAATGATAATGAAACATTTGTAGATCATCATCTTTGAAATAAATTAAAAATGTAGAAACTCACAAAGATGACATGATATCAACGTCGGATCGGGACAAGTCGTACATGACATGTATCATACCACAGTCTCAAAGAAAATACCATTTCAACCCATAGAGTTAGGTTTCGATCTTGGGACCTTCCTCCCTCTTCAAACCTAAAAAGGGGGATTTAAAAGCAGGAAAATGTGAGTGGAAGGCTCATAGGATAATTAGTTAAAAAGAAGTTATTTAAAAATATCAGTTACAGATAAAAATATCGTTCGTAAACAAATCTCAAAATCTTAACAAAATCAATAAACACTTACTTGAATGAAACTTGATTAAATATCATCGTGTAGGTTTTGGAAATATGAAAAGAATATCAGCATACAATTCTTCAAAATCAAAGATAGAAATTATTTTCTACAATCATTTAAAAATCAAGCATTTGACCAAAACGGTTTAAAAAGGGCTGCCAAAGAAAGAGATAAGAATATCCTACCTCAATTGAAATTCCAAAAATGTAAGCTTCAAATAAAATTCAATGTATGCTCCATATACGTTCAAAACCTTGAAAACTGCATTTAAAATTAGAAATCATATTTAACAAATATTATTATGTCAGTTTAATTATCAGTGTGCCTTTTGACTCAAAATAATTCTAACACAAAATCATTATCCTTTTTGAAACATTTTAGAATCATTAAACATTGAAAACTGAAAGAAAAATACAACAGTTCGGCCTACCGAACTTGCTTGAGTTTGGTTGCTGATGACATGAATCCGGCCTACCAAACTCATGAGTCTGACCTGCTAATGTTCAAGACTGGCCTACCGATGTTCAAAATCAGCTTGCTGAACTAGAAAAATCTAGGAACCTGAGACTTCGAGTCTCGACCTCTCCAAGCTCAAAATTTCATTTTTAAACTTGTTTTCTAAATCCTAGAGCATAAAAATCACATAAAAAGCATAGAAAATCATAATAAAACAAATTTTAACCATTTTTCCAAATTTAAACTTAATTTCACAATTGATTTGAAAATCAAAAAAAAATGTCAAAACTTGAATAAATTGATTTTAGCTCAAATAATGCTTAAATCCATGATAAAAACAAGTCCTATAAGCTTAGA
>CAMOHE010033691.1:0-28711 GCA_946598075.1 Artocarpus hirsutus | reverse complement strand
TATTTATATTCATATCAATATATTATATATTATATACAACATTTTAATATTAATATATTGTTAAATAATAATTCTATGATTATTATAAATTAATATTTTTATATAATATAAAGAAAGTATTATATTGATATAAAATAATAATTATTTAATAATAATGATATTAATAACATTAAATATTCATAGTAATATTAATGTTAAATTATATATAATATTATTTTATTATTTATATTTATATTATTATTATTTAATATTAGTAGTAATATATTATATTGATACATTTAATGTTAATAATATAAATTATTTTATCAATTATACAAAATTCCTATGTACGACCAAACACAGTAATGTATTATTCCTAAAAATCTAATAGAAGATTCCTATGTATAACCAAATATGATAATCTTAGTTCTTGAGAATCATATTCCCTACCATCATTTTCTCGGGAATATGATTCCTACTGATTACTGCATACCAAACGCCCCCTAAGGACATATCTAGTAGTCTGAACGTGTTGGTATGATATTTTCTATAATAAAGTTTTCTCATGGGAAAAATCAATATAAGCATTGGTGGTTTGTTTCATTTGTATAATTCTTCTAGTATTTGATATAGTGGCGGGAATCATTAATTAGAACTGTTTTTACTGTAGCATGTGAGAGCTTTACACTATTCATAACTAAGTTAGTAATGTAAACCATCTTACGCCAAACACCCTATATAGTTAGTTAGACAAACCATTTTTGCTTACCTTATAGCCCATCTCTATACCGTTTAATAGACAATTAGGGGAAGAGGTAATTACATGAATCATAATTTTTAAGAACCCTACTTAAGAGCATTTTACGTTTTTATAGGAGTATAATTTTCTATTTTTAATACAATTAATCTTCGTGGTACTTGTTTTGCTCCTTTTATATATCATACTATGTTAATTATTGTTGTAAAGTTGAACTCTTTACAAAAATGACCATATTAATTTGTTTATTATACATGATAACCTTTTCAATATTTTAATCTTATTTTATTATTATAAAGTTGCAATCTCTTTGATAATGATCATATTTCATATTATATAAAAAATTATTACCTTTTTCAAACTTTTGATTTTATTTTATTATTATAAAGTTGAATAGTATTGTCATTAGACAAATAATTTTATATAGTTTTATAATAAAGTGAAATCAGAGACAATTAATATTTAGTCATTTATGTCATGACTCATTAGCGGAATAATCACTCTAAACAAGGCTCATTTTGAACAAAACTTATTAGTTTGTGAAAAAACTGCTTTGAGGTAGGAATAAAAAAAAAATCAATTTTTGAATAGTTGATTTAAATTTTGAGTCCCTGTCAAATTTAAAAAACTATTCAGCACCAATTTCCCATAACAAAAATAGCCTAATAGAATGATGGATCATTTTGAACAACAATGATTAATGTTTGAAACTGCGTAGTTAGAGCCTTCGTTTTTCATTGAGGTTAAAAATAATGCATTTGACCTTTTTTTAGCAAAAAAGTATTAATTTTTATTAATTCATCTAAATTTTGCATATTGCTTGATTGTAATATAATTAATGTTGCATCTATAAACTATTCTTATAATGTCATATAGCATAAAGTTTAGGGGCCAGAATTCAAAAAACTTATATTCTTGATACTCAAAGTATTTAAATTTTAGAGGAAACAAACACGTATTCAAAAGGTTTTTGATACTCGAAATCAAATTTAAGTCTAAAGAGTTCTTAAAACAAATGTGCCCTTAATGTATTAAGACATCTAGGGTTTTTGACTCATCGAATTAATCCTATCCAATTTATCTAATTTAATCAACTGATATTTTCTCCTATGTCGATAATGAATTTCTCTTAGGTAATCGCCAATCTTTCTTAAACATTAATAATTTATTCTAGGTGGCTAATTTCCTATATCTCTATAGAAATTCTAAACTTACCAAGATTAATTAAGAACAAGAAATTTACAATGTTACACACAAGTCTTATAGATATCTCTATCCTATGATAATCTCATAGCATTTAATCATGGTCCAATTTAATTATCACTTCTCAGCCTCAAATTAAATTATAATTCATGCAAAAGGTGTGTAAACTTTTAGAAACCTTAAGATCAGATTAAACACTCAGCATAGATAATGAAAAAAATCAAATTACACTAAATTAAATAAAAGTCAATATTCATAACCTGGCAACATCGTAGACCTAGAACAAAAAATTAATTCATAACCAAATTAAAAACAATCCTAAATAATATCTTAAGCATGATGAGAGAAGGAAAAGAACTGTGTTTAGATGCAAAGATGGTTTCCGTCTCTGAGATTGTTCTCCTTCTCTAAAGTAGTGAGTTCTCCCCTTTTGTCTGTAGTCTTCTCCTCTTCAAAACCCTTCTTCAACCTTTCATATTGTTCTATTTATAGTATAAGGTTAAAAGGGCAATTTGGGAACGAAATTAAACCCAAATTTAACAAAAATCGCAATGGTGCCTATGCTTTGTATCTCAAAGTAGCGCCTAGACTTCATGTTTCTGGCGCCTAGGCGCCCATGAATGCTCAAAGTAGCACCTAGGTTTCATGTTTCTAGCGTCTAAGCGCTATTGCTACATCGTGGGCATGCTCACTTTGGCGTTTAGGCGCCAATGGTTTTACGCCTAGTCATTATGCTCATGGGTTTGGGACTTAAAAATGTATGTAGAGCGCCTTGGCGCCGTTCCATCTTCAAATCCATTTATGCTTATTTTCTAGTCTATTTTGCCCTACAACTTATCAATGTGCATTTTGTCTCCTAAAAACTTATAAAAGAGCAAAAACCAATATCAAACTCTTAGAAATTACTAACAAAATATTAAGTTGAAATCATCTAATTAATTAGCCTAAAACTAACTTATTAGCGACTTTTGGCTAATTTTGGCGACTTCTGAGACTGGAACTTGGTAGGTTTCATGTCAAAACCTAGCAGATTTTGAGATGGAATCTCAAAGGTTTCAAAAAAATTATATTAGATTCTGATAGGTTCTAAGTTAGAACCTGGTAGTTTTCAATCCAGCACTAGTGCTGGTGGCTAGAGGTGGTCGACATTTCTTTGTTTAAAAAAATGTTAAAATTTGGTGGGTTTCAAGTCAGAACTAGTAGGTTTCAATTCGACACCTGTTCCGAGGATCGGCGATGGTAGGTGCTTCTTTGTTTAAAAAAAAATGTTTGGCGACCGGAGGCGTTTCTTTGTTTAAAAAAAGAAATATGATCTAGCAGGTTCCAATGTGGTACCCCGCTCTAGTGACTGGAGGCGACAACTATAATAAAACTTGACGAGTTCCAAAATAAAACCTGATAAGTTTTACGACAGAACTTGGTGAGTTCCAATGGATTTTAAGATGGAACACGATGAGACCATTTGGTATTGTTTACAAAATATGTAAAAATGTTTTTGTCTTAAAAAAATAAAAAATTTTTAATAATTGTACTGAGAGTGTTTTTAAAATTTTTGTCTCAGTTTTAAAAATTTTAAAAACAAAAATAAATAGGCAAACAAGTTTTATTTGTGAGGGAAGGGTAACTTAATAGTTTAATAATTATATATATATATATATATATATATATATATAATTATATCATTAAAAGGTCTCTTTTGAAAAGAGACTTTGAAGGGATACTTTTTGTGGTGCTCTAATATTAAAGGCCAACACCGGCCCATTAGTGCAAGCGTGGACATCACGCTGGGAAAGACTTTAACGAAGGTCTCCCCGAGCAATTGGACTAAGCCTAGTCCAACAATATGTGCGGTATACTTTTAATGCGTGACACGTGCACCACTGAAAACTTGGAGCCCAAGTTGCCTAGGCCTATTTAGAGATTTTTACAATAAAAAAAAAATGAGTGTTAAAAGACGGGCAATTTTTCTGTTAAAAAAGTGTACTTTTTAGTGAAAAAAAAGAGAGGCTATATCTTCGATTGATTTTTTTTTGATCGGTTCACCTATTCACCAGCAAAACTTGCTCCGGAGAGAACAGAGACCACAGAAAAGATGGAGAACTCTCTTCCCTTCCATCTCTGCCATGTCAATAAAATTTCCATCTTCATCAACAGAGCTCATACCATCCTACACTCGATAGCCATATCCTTTCTCCTTTACTACAGAGCCTCCTTTTTCTTCCAAGAGGCCATGTCTACCACACCCAAGTTACTGATACTTCCATGGATTTTCATCTCCTCTTCCGAGCTTGTCCTCTCCTTCAACTGGCTCCTCGGCCAAGCTTATCGGTGGCGTCCGGTAACTCGCTCTGTCTTCCCTGAAAGATTGCCCGGCGACGAAAAACTTCCCTCCATCGACGTCTTCGTCTGTACTGCAGATCCGGAAAAGGAGCCCACTTTAAAAGTGATGAACACCGTGTTGTCGGCCATGGCGATAGACTATCCGGCGGAGAAGCTTCATGTGTATTTGTCGGACGATGGCGGTTCTTCTTTGACTTTAAATGGTTTGAGAGAGGCTTGGGCCTTTGCAAAGTGGTGGATTCCGTTTTGCAAAAGTCATAAGATTGATGATATATCTCCGGAGGCTTATTTCTTTGGTGGTGAAGAAGTGGATTCTCATCTAATTGGTAGCGATGAGTTTAAGACAGAGAGAAAGAAGATCAAGGCTAGTTCTCTCTCTAATTTTTTTTTTTGTTAGAAAAAGAAGCAGATTTGATTTTTTTTTTTTTTTGATTTTTTTAACGAGTTAGATTGTAAGCGGTGAAGTGAATTTCTAAGCTTCTTTTATAATTGGTGCAGGAAAAATACGAGATGTTTGAGAACAGAGTTAAGGAATATGCAAGGGTTGGAGAGAAGAAGACGAGCAATCACACTGAAGATCACCCTGCTCTCGTCGAGGTATGTTTAGTTTCATCCCAGGACGCTAATTTCTATTTGTCTTCTAGTTGCTTCTCCCTTCTTTGTTTGGGAGCTTCTCCGGTAGGGACTCATAACAACGGCGTACATTTCGAAAGCTTTAGATTTTGATCAAAATTAACTCATTTTTAATTTTACAGATCTGATGGGGTTGAGGTGTAATTATCGGAGGGTTCCACCACGAAATTGCCTTCTAGTTTCTACAGAGTTTTTTATTTTTTATTTTAATAATATTGAATGAGGGGTTGAATATAAGATATGGGTTTTTTTAGTGAGGCCAGTTAGGATGTACTCTGATATCCTGATACTAATTGTTCTCTATATAAGTTTAACAAAATCACGTAATAAGGAAAATTGATTTCAAGAAAAAGAACGTAAACTAACATAACGTTCGCAGGTGATGCAAGATTCCTCGAGTGATCACGCAGGGCATGTGAAAATACCTCACCTTGTTTATGTTTCTCGAGAAAAAAGGCCTTCTCATCCTCACAATTTCAAGGCCGGAAACCTTAACGTTCTTGTATGTCTCCTATGCATATATATTATTACCCAATTCTTTATTTATTTATTTTTTGTTTGTTCCTTGCTAATATAAGTATTTTTTTCTTACATATATGTGATATGTATATATATATATGCAGCAACGGGTGTCTGGAGTGCTAAGCAACTCTCCTTACATTCTAGTGCTAGACTGCGACATGAATTGCAACGATCCAACTGTTGCTCGGAAAGCAATGTGTTTCCATCTTGATCCCAAGATATCACACTCTCTTGCTTTTGTTCAATTTCCTCAAAGATTTCGCAACATCAGCAAAAACGACATCTATGACAGTCAGTATAGATCAGTGTTTAAGGTAGGTAAACATTTTTAATGTAATATAGTTATGTATAAAATTACCGTTTATACTATCTCTATCTAGACTTAATTTAAGACTTGAAAAAAGGGGTTGTTTATCTGTTTTTTCTCTACATTGTATTCAAATATTATATTTTCATTTTTTTATCTCATTATATATAAATCTTTATACTTGTTCTTGGTTAACTTTCAATTTTAATTTAAAAAATCACTCAAAATATCCTCAAATAGAAAAACAAATGAACATTAAAAATTTAAAACACTCTGAATTAAAGGTTTCGACCTCAAAAATGTCTAGAACACCCTGAAAAATAATATTTTTGTGCTTTTTTTTTTTAAGTTTTAGTTTTTTCCTCACTTATATAAGGATAATTTGGCTATTTTAAAGTAAGAATCAACTATTAGCATAGATAAGGTATAGATTTATGTATTAAATAGAATCTGAAGGTTTACATTTGATAACATAAAAACTAAAAGTACAGTTTTTGAATAAACTTGAGACAATGGGTATAAAAAGGTAAATATCCTCTAAAAAAAACATATAATTGAAACATCTGCTTGTACATCATATTACATAATTATGATTGTAAAATTAAAATTAATATAGATGTATATTTTAAAGATTCTATATATGACTCAAAATAATACCATTAAAATAATTGCTATATAACTATATAGTACAAAAACTGATAGCATAATAAATATTACTATGTAATTATATTATGGTTATTTTTAAACTATTCTAAAAATTTAGTTAAATCTCAGTTTCGCCCCCAATAATTTTGCTCATGTGGTGTAATTTTTTCCTTCTATATTTTGCACACTTGATTATATTTCATACTTCGTTTTTTAAATTGGAAGATTTTTGTGTCCAATTAGGTGGAATGGCAAGGTTTAGATGGGCAAAGGGGACCAGCCTTATGTGGTACTGGCTTTTTTATAAAAAGATCGTCACTATATGGAAATGACATTATTAAAGAAGGTAAACGTTTACAATACACACATATAGGAGGAATTTAATTTAAAATTTATTTGAACTGATCGATCATTATTAGTGTTTAGATGCGCTACATACTATTCATATTTGAAAATTTTGTCTTATTCTCTACATGCTATAGTGTAAATTAATGTTAAACACCACACACTAATAGAGATCTGGTCTTACTGTATAAAACCTATAAGTGAAGTACATCTTTATTAGTTATGGTGCTTAAAACTGATAGTACACCTAAGCATTTTTCCTATACTATATATGATAAACATTTTTCTATATGCATACGATAGACATTTTGTTAACAGATGGAAGTTTGACTGTACAATTGGGTGCAGATCCGATGGAACTTAGGCAAGCTTTTGGTCCATCTAATGAGTTCGTCAAAAGACTTCACATCGAAGACTACAAGCCTAACGTGATGGAAGGTAGAGATGCAACATTATTGTCGGAAGAGATGGAACTCCTAGCTTCTTCTACTTATGAAATTGGCACAAAATGGGGTCAAGAGGCAAGTACAATATGTATACTTGACGAATTGAAGCCTTATTGCATTCCATTTGATTTTCCAAAATTTATAATTAATTATTATTCTTACTATACTCTTAAACTTTAAAACTCTCATTTTTGTCTCTTGAATTTTTAAATTAAATATCTCATTTAACCTTCTCTTAGAATTGTTGTTAAAAACTAGATGAAAAAAAAAGTAGAACAATCAAGTGGTCTTTTCGCTAAAAACAAATAGAAAAAGACCATGTGACGATCCGTAAACCACCTTTTTTAGTATGATTTTAATGAAAATTCTTCAAAAAAGGGATTGAGTAAAACTAAATCGAAATTAAAGACAAAGTGAGAAATTTGGAAGTTTGAGGGATACAAACTTGAAATGGCCCAAAATTCAGTGTGGTTAAATTGAATATAATTTTGTTGGTGCCTGGTTATAATGAGCTGGCAGGTGGGATTTCTATACGGTTCAGTGGCGGAAGATTACTTAAGATCATTTATGTTACACTGCGAAGGTTGGACTTCTGTCTATTGTGATCCACCAAGGCCACAATTCCTTGGTCATGGCATCACCAAGTTGAATGACGTTCTCATGCACATCACACGTTGGAGCTCTGGGATGGTGGAACTTGGATTTTCAAAGTATTGCCCTCTGCTATATGGTCCCCTTCACATGTCTATTCTTCAAAGCATGTGTTATGCAGAATTTCTGTTTTTGCCTCTTTCTTTCTTCGCCTTGTTGGGCTTTGCCACCGTTCCTCAGCTCTGCCTATTTTATGGTATTCCTATATACCCCGAGGTAATTATAAAAGACACACACATATATATTTTTATGTATGTATATATCCAAAACTTACTCGTAGAACACTGATTTGTTACTTGTGGGTATATATTTAGTTCACTCATATACATATCTACGTACATATAAATTTTTTTGAGTGGCGTATAGATACATTTTTTGGATGATTTAAAAATTTCTTAGGAAAAAAGAAAAAATAAAAGAAAAAATTCTTAATTAACATATATATATATATAATAATATGGTATATGTATATGTGTATGTGCGTGTATTGTTTACAATAGTGCAAGTCACCTTGCACCTTTTTTAATAATAAAAAAAACTTTATTGAAAAGAAAAGAAAACAAGGTCATGAAAAACTAAAACATAAAAAAAAAAACAAAAAATAAAATAAATACACAAGAAAAACTTAAGAAAGTCAATTACCAAAGTAGGAAAAAAATTTACTTTAAAAATGCCTCCAAAATTTT
The DNA here is from genome assembly GCA_946598075.1 of Artocarpus hirsutus. NCBI lineage: Eukaryota > Viridiplantae > Streptophyta > Magnoliopsida > Rosales > Moraceae > Artocarpus > Artocarpus hirsutus. Next base: position 20,197 of record CAMOHE010033691.1, on the reverse strand, counting down.
CCTTTAATTTCATATTTTTGTCCACAATTTCCTAACTTACGCGTGCTACTATTGGGGGTGCAGGTTAAGAGTGCATCTTTTGCCGTGGTTTCTTTTATTTTCCTCTCGGCCTTATCGAAGCATTTATACGAGGTGCTTACAACAGGAGGGTCATTCAAGACATGGATATATGAGCAAAGGATATGGATGATGCAGTCAATTCCTTACGTCTATGGAGGTTTAGAGGGAGTTCTGAAGAAGATTGGTATAAAGGAAGCCAAATTCAATATCACTAATAAAGCGGAAAATGATGAACAAGAAAATCTATATCAAAAGGGCCTATTTGATTTTCGTACATCTACTATCTTCCTTGCTCCAATGGCTACCCTAATTATCTTGAACATGGTCTCCTTTCTTGTGGGGATTTGTCGGGTCATCTTCATTAATGGAGATTTAAACAAGATGTTTGTTCAAGTTTGTCTCTCATTTTATATCTTGGTTATGAATTACCCCATCATTGAGGGGATGATGCTAAGGAAGGACAATGGTCGAATTCCATCGTCAGTCATCACATTATCTTTTGTATTTTGTGTAATTTTTTTGTCGTTCATGTATATTATTTTCTCGTACTAAGGTGTCGTAAATGTGTTTCTAATTACGGCCTTTCTCTTAATCCGAGAGGATTTCAATGTACATTGGGAATAAAGTTTGATTCTCTTAGAGCTTTATTTTCTCCTTTGTTGAATTAGGAAACTCTTCATCTCTTGAGTTTTATGACTTTGACTATAAACCCTTATATTGCTTGATGATGCTTGGTGTCCTATGAGCTACCACTTTTGGCCGTGCATATTAAAAAAATGAGAGGAAAAAAATCTCTCGATTACATAAGATCTGGAACCTAAAAATATTTTGTATGGACCAACTTAAGTTTAATTTGGGTAAATTTCAAATTTTCCTTGTGAATTATAGTACACTCACAAAGTGTCCCATGGCTAGTTTTGAACATCCTTTCCTCTAAACTCTAGTACACTTACAAATTTTTTCCTTTTGTCAATTTGATAATGAAAACTTACATGTGATATAAAATTAGAGGTATTTTAGTAAAATTATATCGAAGAGGAGTATTTAGGCTATTTTAGGGTTCTTTTTTTTTCTTTTTGTCCCCAGCATCACACACATACCTTTCTCCAAATTTAGAAACCCTAAAAATTGAAGGTTTTGTTCATATTCAAAAGAGAAGAGAGCTGCTCTATGTACTACGATTACCATGCGAGGAGGCAAAAATTTTAGCATGGGTGGAGGCACTTCAGAAAGGATTAAAATCCTAATAATGGTTGGCATAACTTTGTTATCTTAATTTGTGCTGGAATGTTAGGGATCTTTGGCAATTTTCTTTTGGTTGTTGGATGCTCAATTACGGATATAGTCTATTAAGTGATAAGCATGTGAATATTTTTCAAGGAAGTTGTTTGCAAAGGACCACAACTTCCTGTTCCTTGTCTTTATTGTTCTTGTGAGTCAATGTGTTGTTGGAACTTTCCATCAAAAGAGACCACAATATTTTGTCCAAGGTGTTTGGTGTAGGGTAGTTTACACCACTAACTCAATTATAAATAGTATAAAACTCTCATATGCTACAGTAAAAAGAAAAAAGTTGCTATAATATAAAGCTCTCACATGCTACAGTAAAAACAGTTCTAAACTCTACACCACAACTTTCTGTTCCTTGTCTTTATTGTTCTTGTGAGTCAGTGTGTTGTTGGAACTTTCCATCAAAAAGGACCACAATGTTTTGTCCAAGGGTGTTTGGCGTAAGATAGTTTACACCACTAACTCAATTATAAATAGTATAAAACTCTCATATGACAGTAAAAAGTAAAAAGTTGCTATACTAACTCAATTATGAATAGTATAAAATAGTTCTAAACTCTACACCACAACTTTCTGTTCCTTGTCTTTATTGTTCTTGTGAGTCAGTGTGTTGTTGGAACTTTCCATCAAAAGAGACCACAATGTTTTGTCCAAGGGTGTTTGGTGTAGGGTAGTTTACATCACTAACTCAATTATGAACAGTATAAAACTCTCATATGCTACGGTAAAAAGAAAAAAGTTACTACAGTGTAAAGCTCTCACATGTTATAGTAAAACAGTTCTAACTAATAGTTTTCACTACCATCCTAACACCCTAAATTAGGTGTAGGAGTTCTTTTTTTTTTTTGTTCAATCTGAAGGCGGGAAAAAGTTTGAAAGTATTTGATATATTGGAACCCTCCCATAATGATAAAGGCTCAATAAGGCGAAATCCTTTTTGCCTAAATCAAAAATGATTTTTGAGCGGATAAAAATGAAAAAACAAAGTTAATAAATTAAAAGTGTTTATTAAGGTGTTAGTGGGTTTTTTATTCACTAACGTTAGTCAGTTACTTTAAATTTTCTAGTTTACTTACTTTTTAAAACTTTTTTTTAAAAAAAAACGAGATGACTTTTCAATTACCTTGTGGTGAAAGACAAAATCCTTAATTTGAGAAGCATGAAAAAAAAAAAAAAAAAAAGAAGAAAACCCCCATTTTATATAAACATGATTGAAAAGGCTATTCTATAATTGTAATGTTACTAACCAACTTCTGTTGCGAAACAACGCCACGTGTAAAATTGTCATTTATCAAATTGATAGAAGAGGAAAATTTACAAGCATATTAAAGTTTCGAGAGGTACTAGTGTTAAAAACTGAATGTTAAAGGCATTTTGTGACAAGGCCAATTATTCAAGAGGAAATTTTGAAACTGGTTCTTTTATTTTTGTCTCAAAAAAGTTTTGTATACTTGGCCACAAAAATTACAGATCTAAAGACCATACCAATTGTTCGTCTCTAAAACACAGCATTTTGAACAAAAATAAATTTATCTCTGAAATTTGTTCGCAGACTTCACCATTGCTGTACGGAAGGAGGCCTTTGGATTTGGTCCTTTGGGACTTCGCCGTCACGCTGGGGACGAGGCCTTTACGTTTGGTGCTTTTGAAATTGAATGCCTCATTAATCCTCTCTGCAAAACCTGATCCGATAAAGCCGTGCTTTCCATTGCCGCTTCGTTCTTGACCTTGAGCACAAAGTATTTGGCTTGGATGAACAAAGCAGGTGATGAAAAGGTCGTCGGAGTTTAGATCCTCCAGGCAGCAGAGGAGGACAAAGATGAAAAGAGAGAGATATGTATTTCCGAATGTAAACGATGTTTCATGTTACCCTAGTGATCCTGAACATGGTCTCTCTTCTCGTGAGAATTGCTAGAGCCATTCTTGTGGGAGATTTGGACAAGATGCTTGTACAAGTTTTCATCTCATTTTATATCTTAGCTCTAAACTACCCTGTTATAGAAGGGACGGTGATAAGGAAAGACAAGGGAATCCCGATTTTTCAAGTATTAAATGGCATATAACATATAAGGTTGTTACGTATGGGGTTTGACATAGAGATGTTAGAGTGGGCAAGCTAGTAGGCCGTTAAAAAGCAGACAAAATATAGCACGATACAATTATTAAATGGGCTAAGCTCATCTTGTTTATTAAATAAGCAGGGCTGGGTGTAACTTTTAGGCACGAAACATGTTACGGCACAGTAAAAGCTTGATACAAGCACGAGGATGAGCATATTAAAAGCACGATTGAGGGTCAATTATACGCATGATTAAAACATGCAATTTAAAACTAATTTTACTACTGTATTTTATATTTTATAAATATTTTTTTTTAAGAAATTTTAAATTTCTAATAGATTCGATTAAAAAAGAAAAAATAATGAAATAGATTCTTTGCTGTCGATAAATTGTCAATTGCTAATATATACTTACCATCTTTGATTTATATGAAAAACTAAATAATGGAAACCACATCACACAAGATTCTACAATATTGTTGTCCTCCAAAAAAGATATTTTATCAGTAACGCACTTTTCTTTTGTTAAGATCTAGTGTTTTCATTTTTTTAAGGTAATTTTGCCATTAAGCAGGACAAATACACATCAAGAGCTAAAAGTATAACAAAAAGCACGAACACCAATATGGGCACAAGCACGGTCCAAGCATGTTATAGGTACGACCTATTAATAAATGGGCCATAGATTGGGCTTGGCGCCATGCAAATTAAATGGGTCGGACTTAACACAGCATGATAAATAAATAGGCCAAATCGGGCAATACACGAAGCACGTTTAGACCTAAATTAAACGGGTTAAGTCAGGTCAGACTAGACGAGCCCATTTGACATCTCTGATTTGACAAGAACTTAAATGTTATCATTGTAGGTTTTTATTTTTGTGAAAAAAAAAATCCATCTAAACACCCCCAAACTGTCAACCAAACACTTGGGACACATAGAAATAAGAGATCTAGAAATGCTCTTAACAGATAAGCCACAGACGCGGAAGTGTCTTACTAGGTCTAGGTCAACTAATAAAATGTGAAAAATGGAAGCTTTACACTGTAAATAATTGTATTTCCTGGCTGTCGTTTTTCCAACGAAGTCGTTGGTAAATTTTTGTACTTACTTGTAAATACAACATATACATGTAAATACTGTATTCTACATTGCCGGCATCATCATTGGTGCTGATGAAGTCCAATGAAGCCATTGGTAATTTTTTGTATTTGCATAGAAATACAATATGTATATGTTAATATGGTATTTCTCGTGTTCGGTGATGTTGCTAGTCAATTTTTGTAATTACATAGTATTTACATATTAATACAATATTTTCTGACTGCCAGTGACATCCTTGGTCACCGACGACGTTACCGGCAAATTTTTTCATTATTTAGAAATATAGTATTAACATGTAAATATAGTATTTCCTAGCCACTGCTGGTGCCCACAAGGAAGAAGGGTAAGAGATGTAGAGAAGAAAGTGGTAAGGGTATTTTAGGGTTTTGCTTTCAATTTTTTATAAGATATATCTCAATTTCTCATACTATTTATTCTACATTTTTAAAACATATGACATTGTTTACGAACTCTTAACATAAATCTGCTAATTTGCCCATTTCAAAAAAAACTGCGATTTTGCTCTTTCTCCATTAATTTAATAACCTGTGATTTTACATCAAGATTCTTGTTTCTATTTTTAATTGTATGCAATTCTGCTACTGCTGTCATTTAATGGGTTTAACTACTGTATGCTTATTTGAAAATTGAAACGTCAACAAAGTAAACGTGTGCCAAAAAAAAGGAAACAAAATTGTGACAAACTTCAAGATTACTCACTTAGTTAGATTTAGGAATTGAATAAACCTCAAGAAAGAAATTCTTGTTAATTCTTAATTCAACAAAAGTATTAAATGACAGATTTATACTTAGTTATAGGTGTTGGGTGTTACTAATTGTTAATAACTGAATTCATTTACATCGTTTGTTCTAAACCCTCTAATCCGATTCGCCTGTTTATTCAATACACGTGTCATCTCATGGAGTCTTAGTGCTTGTATTCTGCTCTTGCTTTCTCGTTCTTCTTTTTAGATTTCGCTTTGTCTGTTGCACACTTGTTCCGCTCTCTATTTCGGGTCAATTTGAGAAATACTACTTTTGTGATATTGTTTTTCAATTCTTACACTTATATAAGAAAGTTTAAAACATACTATTTTTAAAGACATAATTGATCACATGAATTTTAGATTAGGATAAAGAAACAAGTATTATCTAAAGATATTTTGACTTTTTTGCTAGAAGAAATGATGTGAAAACAAGAAAAGAAATGGAGCTATTGGATTTTTTTTACTCGCCGTTGGCTACATGTCATTTGGCCGCTTGCCACCAGTGGAAGCATGCTAGTCTCCTATGTTTGGAAGATGTTGGGTTATAAAGTGCACCAGTTGTATCTAGGGCTGGCAAAATCGTGTTTCGTGTCGTGTTCGTGCTAACACGATTACAATACGATACGATTATACTAAACACGAACACGACACTATTAATAAACGTACCTAAAACATAAACACGAACACGACACGCTTATAACACGAATAACACAACACACATAATTAACACGATTATGACAAAAAAATAAAAAAATATATATAAAAATAAAAAAAAATTAAAATATTAATTTTATACATAACAAGCATTTACAATTTAAGATTTAAAATATAAATACCACCAAAATATTCTTATATTCAAATTAAAATGTTCTTCTTTTTAAACTTTTCTCTAATCTAATCCTCAATAATCAGATTTAAGACTCAAATAAATAATTAAATATCTTAAACTGCATTTATTTCTTTAATCCAATCTTCATCAGTCGTATTTAAGAAAAATTATTGAAATGGCAACCCCCTTGAAGTGCCTGAGGCAAGGCAAGGCATCAGTCCTTATATAGAGAACTGTAGGGAAAAGCTTTGGTTTCCTTTCCAATGTAGGACTTTTGAATCTGTTAAAAACATACACGTGGAATCATAATAAATGAAATAGAAGGTTGTATTTTATAACAAAAGCTCCATGAGCTTTGGTGAAGGCTGGCACAATTATATACCCTCACATCCCAGGTTCGATTCTTCACACCTGCAGGTTACCAAATTTTTTTATTTTAAGATTTAAAAGCATTAAAAATATAATAAATAAATTAAATGCTCTTGTCTCATACAAAATGATCATTGAGCTTTGGTGGAGGTTGGCACAATTATATACCTTACGTCTAGGGTTCGATTCTTCACAGCTACAGGTTACTAAATTTTTTAATTTTAAGATTCAAAACATTAAAAATATAATAAATAAATTAAATGCTCTTATTTCATACAAAATGAACATTCAGTGTGATGGAGACAAGCTTAATAATACATTTTTAGGTGTAAGGTTTAAATCTTTCATCTTGCAAAATTATAAAATTTTTTATTTTAATTTTAAATGTGCTATAAACGGGCGGATCGTGTCGTGTCGTATTGACACGTTTACTGCACATTTAATTAAACGTGTTAAAGCGTGTTAAGCGTGCTAGCATGAATCCAACACGTTTATTTTCGTGTTATTCGTGCCAATCCATTTATGGCCCAATTAATATTCGTGCGGTTCAAACCCATTTATATCGTGTCGATTTTGTATCGTGTCATCGTGCTGTGTCCAAAATTACCAGCTCTAGTTATATCTATATTGCGCTTTGATATGGAAACTTATTAAGGGATCTGCCAGAGGAAAAAAAAAGTTTTGGATCCTTCTACCTTTTTTTAGGGGGTTGTGGATGTTGGAAAACGTGTATGCATCAAAAATTTAAAAATTTTATATTAAAGTATTTTTCAACACATAAGTTTGACATGCTATATTTATAAATTAATCAAATTTTACTAACCTTTTAAACGCCAAAGAACATTTCCAGAAAGGCCTCAACCAGGCGGACTTTTTTGCTATTCTCTATCTGTGATTGAAGTGTGTGGGCAAATGTCGTACAGCTTTTTCTCAACGACTCTCCTTCCAACCAATTGAGAAAACCTAAAGCTAAGGTTCTTAATTATGAACAATAGCTCTCCGGAAGTTTTAGAGTTTCTCACACTAAAATACCCACTCTAAACTTCTTAATTGATTTGAATCACTAAGAAAACTCACTCCCTATTTATAGAGGTAGGAACCATGGTTAGTTATTATCATATAAGGCCTTAAAAATTCAAATTTGTATAAACTTTTGATAAAATCGCATCAAAAATGCATAATCAGATTATCGCAAGATCGACAAGCTAAACTTGCAGATTAGCTTGCCAAACTTAATCCATCGACAGGCCAAACTAACAGATTAGCCTACCAAATTTGCAATAATAGGATCCCTAAGAATCTTTTATTTCCCACATGAGATTCTTTGAATATAGCCTCAGTTTTAATTCAAATAACCCAATAGAGAAGTTATCTGATTAAAATAACCATATCTGGATAATCTCAAGAAAAATAAAAGATTATCTCAATAATTCAACATGTTTTTCTTAAATTAATTTACAAAATTAATTCAAACCGATAAACAAACATGAATTATCTAATCCTATTAAATTTCAGCCAATCTTATAATTTAACACAAATCACCAATTTGTAAGGAAAGCAAGCTGTATCGTTACATGATTTTATTATCAGCTAACAAAGGGAACCTAATGGACATATATAATTCAAGCTCAGATAATTATAAAATATAATATCCCAGATACATATTTTATAATTATCAACCCTGACGCTACTCCACTAAAAGCTTAAAGTTGCACTATCGAACTATATAAAAGTACGAAGCTCCAAATAAGCCAAGTGTTCATGACATATCATAATGTGTCATATCCCCATAGGATATTCATAATCGGCTTAACGATAAACTCCGTTTTACCTTCCTGATTATTTTTATCTTACGTTCAGTTATCTCACCATTAGAAAACTTACCAGCTAAAGACAATATAATATTCAGTTACACATATGCATCCGAATGGTTAAGCACTCTAGTCTTCAATTATAGGATAACGCATAAAAGAGAATATCATTGACTCCATCAATATAGCTATGGATTCTATATCTATGAATAACAGGTCTACACTACCAAAATTTGTATCTCCAACATATAGGTGTGCGTACCATCATAAAATTAGGATGTCACCCTTTGGTACATCAAAAGACACAAGTCAAGATAACGGGCTCTTTAGTCATTTCATAATTAAGATACAACACATATGATAGTCTAAAGTGAATTAATTTGCATAGATGGAATTACTAATCCAAATCAATTCAACTTTATGTCCCAATCTAATGCATCGTCACCTATGACAATATACCAATATTTCTACTCGTAGATTTTAACTCCGGTGGCCAAGACAAGCCATCTCCTGTTAGGGATGTAAATAATATAACAATCTTAACATGAATAAAGCACCAAACTTTATTCCCTCAATTGCAGATATTATGATTTAGATCATCACTTTTAAAATCATGTTTTCTACATAATCTGTCCATCATATGTCTGATTCTTAAAGGTATAGACTCACAATCTTAGACTTTTGTTTGCTTATCATACAGTCAACAAATATGAATGTAAAGAGGATAACATTTGGAATATAAACAATAAATAAACTTTTATTCATAAAATGTCTCCAAAAACATATTACAACACTTTACTCCTTAGGGCACACATGTCTAACAGTGGATCCATGTTTGCCATAGCCAAAAAAAAATTGTTATAATTTGAGTCATCTTTATAAGGGATTATGTAGATCAAATATCTCCATGGATCTCCCTAAGGGCCTTGAGGAAGATCCGATGGCAGTGAGGTTAAGACTTGCTAAGATCAAAGGTTGATGTATTGCTTAAAATGTTTCTTTAAACGCAAACGTTTGTGGTATAGAAAAGGGTTGTTGTATCTACAGATAGGTTAGAATTTGAAAGATTAACAAATTTACTGTTTAAAATGGCAAGGAATTTTTTTCCACAAACAAGTAAAAGTAAATAAATATTTTAACGAATTTTAAAATAAGATTTTTAAAACATAAAATTTAAACAGCAAAGCTTCGAGTATCCCTTATACGTTTCGTAACTACTAAGGAATTTAACTCTAATTATAAATTATTTAATGTGTTTTATTTATTAAATCTTTTCCCGTTAATAACAATCACAATTACTATTTTTATAAGTTAAGCTGAAACAACGATATAGCAAGCTTTAATGTAGTAAGGGTTTTCTTTTAAAAAGTAACAAAATGACCACCACTTATGAGTGATTTGGTGCATTAATTATAAAAATTATTAACGTTATTCCTATAATTATAATTAACATAACTTTAAGACAGGAAAGATAATAATAAACCAAAATTATTATATTTAATTTCGACAGAATCTCGTCTTATAGAATATTTAAAATCGATAACATAATAAGTCATACTACAGTAAAAGACATTCCATATAATTAAACATAATTTTATCATTATTAATATTAATTATACAATATAATTAAATTATAAAAAAAACATGATTGAATTTATGTAAAAATTGACAGCATAATAATATTAACAATTATTATTAAAAATATAAAAAATATAATTTAATTTATGAAAATATAAACATTATAACATAAATATAGAATTAAAAACTCTACTAAAATATTATACATATAAAATCATATATCTATCTCGTTAAATTTTTTACATCAATTTAAATATTATTTTATTACTTTTTGTGAGGTCAAAAAGAGTGCGAAAGAATGCTATAGTCGCATCTTCTCTTGAAAGAGGAGACTACAGAGCTAGAAGCACAACACTGACAGAAAGAAGCAGCTTTTGCCGCTGGGAGGCGTGTCGAATGAAAAGGAGTGTATACTTTTTATAGTGTAAAAATTAGCACTATTTACATTATTATAATATTTATTTTATATTATTTTATATTATTTTATTAATTTAAAATTATTTTATTATATCAACTTACGGAGCAAGTTGTAATTTTATTGTATATATTTTTCTCCGTTTTCGTCTTCGGATGAAGATCCCAGAGTGCAAGTTGGCGCGTGACATCAAGTGGGACGCGCGAGCTGTGGGCATGAAATCGCTCGCTTCTGGGCCTTTGGATATGCTGTCTGAGACAAGAGTAACAGCTCGGAGGAGTCAAACAAAGTATTCAGCCGCCTTTTTGGAGAACTGGATCCTTGAGATTATGCAGGTCGCACGGCTGAGATGGTGGCTTCACATGAAGCCGGCTTCATGGAAGCGGACCGAGCTCATCAGAAAGTGGCCGACACTGGGGCCCGCGTGTCAGCTCGCTGTCAGCTGAGCCTCAACTAGCGCTCGTGTTCTGCATGGACGGACGAGATTTGCTGACGACGCGATCGGACGGATTCAAACGTGACAGGTGAAATTAAAATTCTACTTTTCTTGTGTTCCTTTAGCATTTGTGGTCTGATTTTTGTTTTTTTCTTGTGCCGCTTTGCTTTATTTTTTCTTTAGAATTTAAATTTAAATAATTGAAACAAATTAATTATTTTATAAACATAATATTATAAAAATATTTATTTTTATATTAAAAACACATAAAATTTACTAAACATAATTACACACTTATAAAATTAACCGACCTTTTCGACTTCACACAAAAACATTATTTTAGACTTAGAAATATTTTTAAAAATTACTAAAAATATAATAAAATTTTTTTATAAGCTAAAAACATATTTTTAAACACTTTAAGACTACAAATAAAATCTTACAAGATTATTTTTACAATTTTAATTAATTTTACATTATTAATTATTTAACATATAAAAACCATTCTAAAAATTACTGAAAATGATATTAAACATAACAATATATAAAAACACATAATTAAATACATTTTTACACTAAGACACTAAGAGAGCAATTAACACAAAAATGTTATTAATTAAAAGATTTAACAAGAAATACAAACATAATTAAATGATTTTAACCTAAACATATGTACACTTTTAAGGAGTCATTAAGGGCATTGCGGTGGCATCAGAGCTGGCAATGCATGATACATGGAGGGAGGCCGTTGCAAGCAAGCTCCAAGGCTACTCTTGTGTTTTGTTTTGTTTTTTTTTTTTTTTTTGGTTATTTGTAATTTTTTTCACTATATTTTATGGTTTTTGTGGTTTGGTGAAAATAATTATTTCTATGATTTTTTTTTCTTCTTATTCTATTAAGAAGTTGCCAAAATAGACAATATGATGGTAGGCAAATAGTAGCATGGTCAGCAACCACCAGTTGCCAAAATTTTTACTATCATTGTAAACTACCCTAAGTATTAGGGTATGATACTTGCAGTCAATGGTTGGCTACCGCTTGGTTGTTGGAATCTTTACGATCATGCTGAAAGACTTCAAGTATTGTAGTAGGATACGGACGGTCATCGATTGGTTATCGTTGATGGCTGGAGTATAAGTATCACCACAGACTACTGCAAATGTTCCGGTCGGATACCAATAGTCACTTGTGGCTGCTTTTGGTCTGTTTCCATCTTTGTTATGGCTAATTGAAATTAATGCCATATTTTGGAAAAGTCAACTTAGATATTTTCACGTACATTAACCTAAACAAAATGCCCCATACTAAAAGTCTAATTTCAAAATTTCCTCCCTAGAAATCTCTCTCTATCTCCCGTCGATCTCTAGCTCCAATGCCACTGTGATGCCGTCGATCTTGGAAAACGGCAACATCTGAAGTTCTACTACAACGCCCTCTTCTTAGCTTAACGTAAATCTCCTCGTGTCTCTAGCGATGCGCGACGACAATTCCTGCGGTAGGCGACGATGAGAGAGAGAAGGGGGGAGGGAGGGAAAAGGGCAGAGTTGGAAATTTAAAAATGTTTCCAATATTTGGATTCAATAATTGGAGTAAAATAACAAACATTTACTCCAATTATTTTAAACTCTACTATTTGTTTCAATTATTTTGTAAAATTTTAATGTTTATACAATTTCTCTTATCCTATTAAGGACTTATTTGCTATTATGAATGAGTTGCTATGGAATTATTTGTAGGAATATGTTTCAACGAAGGCCAACAGCATGGTTCGCTACCGTTGGTAGCTAAAATTTTTGGGTCAATTATAAATACCATTTTTGTGGTATCGCTTTTATTTCCTATCATTTCTATGAAAAAAAATTTGAAACATAAAACTTTTAGGAAATAGAAAAAGAGAGAGGAAAGAGAAAGGGACATAGAGAAAGAGAGGGAATAGCGTGAAACATAGAGTAAAGGAAGAGAGAGAGGAAGAGTTGGATGGTGAGATTTTTTTAGAGGTAATTTGGACTTATTATATGTCAAAATGGTGTGAACCAAATGTTTGAAAAAAAAAAGTGATACAAAACATAACTGGTGTTACAGAGTGATACGGACCTAATTTTCTCAAAATTTCTAGTATCAATGTGCATCCTCGAGGTAGGAAATTAGAGTAAAGATTAATATTTATCTTGCGGCAAGAATAATCTCTCCAATCAAGGCTCATTTTGAACCAAAATTATTAGTTTGTGAACATGGCTACTACTTTAAATCGTCATTTTTCCTTCTTAAAAAAAAAAAAAAAACAGAAAAATCTTGAGGTAGGAACATTTTTGCCCGTTTGGTTTCTACTTTAGTGTAGTAGAAAAAAAGAACAAGAAGAAGAAGAAGAAAAAGAAGAAGAGGAAGGAGAAGCAATTTCGAATGGTTAGTCTTTGAAACAAGAATAGCCTAATAGACGACACTTTTCATGGATTATTCTGAACAACAATGATTAATATTTGAAACTAGGCAATTAAAGCCTTCATTTTTCATTGAGGTTAAAAATAAAGTACATGACATTCTTTAAGCAAAAAAGTATTGAAAGTTCCACTAATTCATGTCAAATTTGTATATTGTTTGATTGTATCATAATTTATGCTGCATCTAAACTATTCATATAATGTCATGTAACATAAAAAAAAAAAAATTCTAATTAAAATAACTTCTCCTCCACACTCAAGTATTCTTGATCAACTTTTGGACTTTGTCTTTAAAGAGAATGAAAGATGCTAATGTTGTCAATAAAGACAATACATCGCTCATCAATAGAATTAGTCCGAATTGAAATTAATCATCAGATGAATATTTTAGGCATTAGAATGGTCCAAAAATTTCCCTGTCAGACTATTGACAAAATAATGTAATAGATTTCTTTGAAAATAAAAATTGGCAGCATATTTTTGACCTCTTTGAGGATGCCGGCCGACAGGGAAGATAAATGCCCTCCCAAGTTGTAGCCATACGCGATTACAATTTAATGTGGACTTGCGTCTAAAAATAAATTTTGAACCAAACGAAAGTGTACTACTGTTTTACCAAATAAAAACCAAAAAGAAAGAAACATGCTTAGATATATAACTGGTGCAATGCATCACGACTAAAAAAAAGATGGGCTACCACCAAAAGATGTGGTATAGAAGCGAGGACGTTTTTGTTAGGAATTTTCTTTCCATCATTGCAAAGTACAAATCCCTATGGCCACACTTTTAAGCCTTTGTCCTAATGTGCACCACCTGTGAGCGGCTTAGTGGCAAGTGGGGAAATCTGGTTGGTTGGACTAATAGAATTTAGTTCAAGTCTTTTCCACCCCACGGTAGTCTTTGGGATTGCTAATATACCGAAGGAGATATGGGCATAAAGTGCACTAATTGATCTTTTTTTTTTTTAAAAAAAAAAAAATGGCTCTGTTTATGGGTCTCATATCATAGGATCTTATCTTGTTTTAATGTGTGTGTGGTGCTTAACACCGCTAGCATTGTTGTCAACGAAGTTACTTGCATTATTCCGTGTTACAGAAATGAAAGCCTTGGTCACCAAATCAAATAAATTGAATTCAAAGTCCCAATGTTGACGGCAGACCAAGAATAGGTGGTGTGCTTCTTTTTTTCCCCTTCAAATAATCCTATTTGTGAACGTTTGATGCATTATGGAGTAAAGGTGTCTGGTCTACAAAAACAGCTTCCCTCTTAACAAATTTTACTGATAATGCCAGCTCCAGTATTGAAGTCTTTGTTTTTTGGTTATAAATAAATGAAAAAATATATGTAATTTGCCACAATTGTGCTGTAAAACGGGCCGCCTTGCCCTGCACAACCCCGCCGATGGGGGTAGAAGGAAAAAGGGTCCGACCCAGCCTACCATGGGGAAAATAGAACCTAGCCCGCCAATAATATTGGCGGCCTTATGCTCACAAAAAAAAATATTTAAAAAATGGTAAAACTTGTACAAAAGTTGCAGTAAATGCAGCTTTTTAAAAACCTATTGAAATAAATAACAAATTTTAAAAATATTTATGATAAATAACAATAAATAAAAAATTTACTCAGTAAAAAATATTTTTTACTTATCTATTTGTTGTAAGTAACAAAAAATTACTGGTAAATTTTTTTGTACTATTATTTATTATAAATATTTTCAAAATATAACATTTACTTTAAAATTTTTCAAAAATCTTACATTTCTCTCGTTATCTTAAAATTTTAAGGGATGAAGAACATTATATGATGGGTTAATAATAATATCATAAGAGGTTAATGTGATATATGATATTATTATAATTGTAAAATTAATATATGACTCCTATTATATTAAATTGTATTTTATTTTTTATATATAATATAATATAATAGAATGTATCAAGCATGTTTTCAATAATAAAACCAATACTCTTTCGCCTTTTGAATTCAAAGATGTCAGCGACATCAATTATTCCCGCCTCTCATGGACCCTCCCAAAACAATGATTTAACTGTTCACTCTTGTCCTGGTTCAAAGAAGATGCGTCATAATTGTGTCAACAGTTTCTCGTGCTGCAGTTTTCCTCCTCTATCATCTCCTTTCTTTTTACACAACCACATGTTGAAGAATTTGGGTGAAAATGGGGAAAAAACAGTTGAATTTGAGATATATAAAAGGTCTATTTGGTAAGTGAATTTAAATTAATGATTTGATTTAAGTTAGTATAACTTAAATTAGAATTTAAGTTAATGATTTAAATTATTATCCGAATTGACGTTTGAATATACATTTAAGTATTAATCTGAGTATGAAATAAAATTAGAAATTGTGTTTAGAGAGATTGTGAAAATAGTTTTTGATTTATCAACAAATCTAATAAAATTTTAATGTTAATGATCCTAAAATATATGCAATATGAATCTTAATTTATGCCTCTCTTCACCAAGAACATAATGAAAAAAAATCATCTCAATTGGATAACAAATGAAGAAATTATTATTTTTTTCTCAAATATAGGAGAGAAAATTTTAGTTTTTACTGTAGCAGAGATATCTGAGTATCAAAAGTTTAAGAGGGAGTCAGAACTATGAAAACTTGGATTCTTGATACTCAAAGGATTTAGACTTTGGGAGAAACAAACACGTATCCAAAAAATTCTTAATACTCAAATTCAAATTTGAGTCTAAAGAATCCAAAAAGTTCTAAAAACAAACAGGCGCAAAAATACTTTGTTAAGATTTTATTTGCCTGATTACAAAGTTTGTTAACAGATTATTATGGCAAATTATTTTGAAGATACAATAAACTCGTGAATACTATATTTATCAATAATATAGTGCTATAGAATAAGTTATGAAATCTTAAAATCTGGAGAATTAATAAAGGCACAAGGGTGTTTTTTCATAAAAAGACAAAACCATTGTAACTCATGCAACCTTTAATTTAAAAGTGTCCATGTGTAAAACAACACAACTGTTACAACAAATGTGTCTATTTGTCATAGATATTTAATTTTGAATGAAAACATACAACCAAACAACACAACAATTTGAAACAACTCAAAATCATATACTTCATAATATCAACAAAATAAGGTCGGCATTCTGGCGCCAAGTTCTCAACACTATTGTGTTGGAATACTACCCAATCAACATCATGTCATTGCCCTCTGAGCGTTGCAGCTTCAAAGTTCTAGTATCGCAACACTAGACAATGATTCCAAACACTAAGAAAATGCATATTTTCTTATTTTTTTTATGTGACCTTTGACACTAAATACTTGAGAAACATATTGCAATCTCTCTTTCATTAGATTCCAACTGAGGGTGCATCTAGTGCATGGGTTCATGTTGTTTGAACTATAACTTAGGTTTACATTAGCCCTTGGCTATGCATTTGCTAAAATAGGTTAGTGTTATTTAATATACCAGGAATCTTGTAACTATGCCAAGCCCGATCTTGGTTCCAATGTTGCGGAGACAAGTGTTGCTGATCCAACTAATCAACTCTTTTTTTGGGGAGATCGAAAGTTTCTTAATTGGATCTTTCTGTGAAACAAATTTACATATTACAAGGAACGGGACATGATGTGATTTTTAAAACCATGAAAAACTAGTTTTCGAGAACTTTGCCTACCTTGAATTCTTATGGTTTGAACCACTTGAATCATTCACTTCAAACCGCATAAGTGCAAATCATATAGATTCAAACACACACAAGCACTTGTTGAAAGTGGATAGTTTTTGGTGAGATAAGATAAGACAGCAACGACAAGGAGAGGACGACAAAGGAAAAGGCTTTGCCTATGGGGGAGTGTTTTTGAAATTTTTGACGTCTTAGGGGTTTTGATTTGTTTTTTTTTATCAGGATTATATGATATTCAAACACAATATATCTTTCTGTTATATTTTTAACACATTAGGCAACGGTTTTAAAAAAATATGGTTGTCTAACATATGATACAGATTTCCAAAATATAAAAATCTCTGTGCTATTTTTTATTACATTAAATGATGTTTTGCCATAAAAAGTGGTTATATTGTCGTCAAGTAATCTCAAAATCGTAACAGTGTCAATTTAACCTATTTTTTGTTGTTTCGATTCAGAAACATCTTTTCTTTAAGGTTGAAGAATTTTGATAATTGCAACGAATTACATTGACAAAAAAGTAGAGAACGGTATCATAAAAGAACAAAATTAGAATCAGGAACCAAGAAATGATCTAGTTACAATGAAGAGAACAATCATCTGGACTGTACTCTCCAAAAAGTATAATCATATCCCATTATCCAAGTTAAGTAAATAGAGATCGGAAGGATACAAGATTTAAACGCAAAGAAAATATTTGTTTCTTTAACTCGAAAAATTCATTATGGGCTAAACTTGCTGTTAACAAAGCAGTTTGGATTTTATCGTCTTTTTCTTTAGAAGGAAAAAATAAAAGAGGGAAAAAAGAAAAATTGAATAACGACAACCAACTGGAGATGGCAAAAGTTTTGGAAGAAAAATATGAAAACAAATAGAGCTATCAATTTAGGTTGGGCTAATCGGGCCGGCCCAAAGCCCCCAAGTCCTACCCTCCGGTCTCTTTACAAGCCAAGGCTGGCCTGACTCAAAGTACAAGGTCGTGTTGGGCCTTCTTCTAGGCCCATCAACCAACCAGAGACTGGTTTGAAATTATATATAACTTATATATTTATGGGATGACATACTTTAATACTATATTCTTCTTTTTTTGCCAAGGCTTTTTCCTAATGGTTTTTCTTGCTAAGGTTTTAATGAGATAGTCGTAATTACATAAATAAAATTTAATTTATCAAATTTATCTTGTCTTATATTCTTATGTCATCTTATAATCATCATGTTTTTTTAAAACATATATCTTTTTTTATTTTTTTGCCGTGTGTTTGGCAATGGTTTCTGCCACACAGTTCCCACCACAAACTCAGTTATGAACAGTGTAAAGCTCTCATATGCTATATTAACAATAAAAAAAAAAATTGCTACAGTGTAAAGCTCTTACATACTACAATAAAATTGGTTCCCACCACTGGATCCCACCACCCTTGCAAACACCCTCTTAAGGTATTGTAATTCAGGTAGAGCCTTCCTACCCTATATTTGGCCCGCTGGCCCTTGGATTGGGTTGGGCCATCCATTTTATCATTCTTGATGGCCTAGCCTCGCGAGATGAAAAAATTGAGCTGGGCTAGGCCAAGCCAGGCAACCCAAATTTACAGCTCTAAAGGCAAATGTACATGACTAGGCGAAACACAATAAAAGTGAAAAAGACAGAAACAAAGTGAACAACAACAAAATAGAGAAGTAATATTTGCAGTACATGACCAAATTATTGTTATGAAATTGAAATTCAACTAAGTTTTAAAATATCTTAAAAAATCCATAATTACATTGTAATCATTTTAATAATATCATCTTGTACACTATATAATTACATAGTAATTACTTAAATAATATTATTTTATGGATATGTTAGAGTATTCACAAATTGAGTCATATTGAAAAGAGAAATGACCATAGAAAAATGACAAAAAAAAAATATTTAAAGAATGACAATAAAATGGGAAAACGAACGAAGAACTAAGAGGATAGGATATCCAACTTTACAACAGGTCGAAATTGATATTCAATTAATGATGAAAACAGAACCAAAATGAACAACAATAATCAACCTTGAGACAAAAAATAAATTGCTATGGAAAGCTCTTTTTTCCCTTCTTTCCATTGCCCAACCTTAATTCTTCTATTTCCTCTCTTCTTGCTCTACTAAGATTTTCTCTTTTCTTCTCTCATTCTTAGGGCATCACCTCTACAAGAGGCAACGAATAGCCGGAGTTTGGCACCGACTTTGGGTTGGCTTCCGAACCCAAGACAGCATAGAGAGGTTCCCTTTTCGACTAGACGATGCTCTCTTTAAAGATTCTACAAATGGTGTGTTAGAACGTAATTGGCCCACGTGTGTTAGAACGTAATTGGCCCATGTGGAGCATTAAAATTTGACATCAACCGCCGAACGGTTGCCGAACGGTTATTTGCCCGAATAACCGTTCGGCAACCCTATTAAAACCGTGTGATGGTCACAGTAAACATACGGGAATTTTCAGCTTCCTTGGTCCCTAGACATACAATTCGTTAAAACAATAATACACAATCTAGAGAGGGTTCTTAGTGCTCAGAAAAGAGTCCAAAAATTTAGTGCGGTGCAGGGCCAGAAAATTGTAAAACAACGGCAATGGAGGGAGGTAATATGCGACGATCCAATTTTGCTTCCGCTTTTGGGAATTTAATCCTTTGTGAATGTTTCTTACTAACATTTGATATCCGAGCCCAATATCTCTGCCTTGTCGTTACATTTTTTGGCTCAGTGTTCAATATATGTATATATACATATGCAGTCCAAAAATTTTGAAAATTAAGTTTGTAATTAATGCCTTTTCATAAAAAATATGATTAGAAATCATTTGGAAATTCGATTTCTATGTTTTCTGTGATTTTTGGCATTAATTTTGGTGTTCAAAACATGAAAATCCAAACGGGTCACAAACCAGATCGCAAAACAGGCAAAACAGGTCAACAGACCCATTTTTCGGGTGAAGAAGATGACCAAAAAACGACATGTTGTTTAGCATTTTGGCCTACAAAACGACATTTCGTTCAGCCCATAAGGGGGCGTTTTCATCACATTGAAACGACATGTCGTTTCAAGCCATGGGACTCAAAACGACATGTCGTTTAGTCCAGCCAGGGCTCCTCGTTTCATAGCCAAACGACAAGTCGTTTTGGGGTAAGCCCAAAACGACAAGCCGTTTAAAGAGGCTGGAAATTGCAAAAAAAAAAAATGAAATTTTTTTAAAGCACTTTTTCCAAATTTGTTTATTTAGGATTTAAGTGAAAACCTTGTTTTATGGTTTTGTTTTGATGTGCTAAAATTATATGTTGTTTTGTATGTATGATTCATTGCCTGTTATGCATACAATATTAAGT
>CAMOHE010033690.1:0-15616 GCA_946598075.1 Artocarpus hirsutus | reverse complement strand
ATATGCCGATTGCTCTGAGAAAGGGTGTAAGATCATGCACACAACATCCTATTCATAAGTTTGTCTCATTTGGTAAACTATCTCCATCCTATCAGGCGTTTGTTTCGAGTCTTGACAATATGCAGGTCCCTAACTCCATTGAGGAAGCCCTAAGACATACAGAATGGAAAAAGACAGTTTATGAAGAAATCAGGGCCTTGGAGAAAAATGGCACATGGGTGATTTCAGAACTTCCACCTGGCAAAAGGCCTGTTGGTTGTAAGTGGATTTTTACTATCAAACATTAGGCTGATGGTAGCATTGAGAGACTAAAAGCTTGTCTTGTTGCTAAGGGCTTTACTCAATCCTATGGAATAGATTACCAAGAAACATTCGCTCCAGTGGCCAAGCTCAACACTATCAGAGTCCTTTTCTCTATCGCAGCAAACCTAGATTGGCCATTACACTAACTAGACGTCAAGAATGCTTTTCTAAATGGTGATTTGGAAGAAGAAGTGTACATAGAAATACCCCTGGGATTGGAAACTTCATTCAACAACAACCAAGTGTGCAAACTTAGAAAATCCCTATACAGACTCAAGCAATCTCCTCGTACTTGATTTGATAGATTTGCAAAGACAATTATGAGGCACGGATACACCCAATATCAGGCTAATCACACACTGTTTGTAAAATTTTCTCCAGAAAAGAAGATAGCCATACTAATTGCATACGTGGATGAGATCATTCTATCAGGTGACTGTGAAGAAGAACTGTTGAGATTGAAGGGACTCTTAGCCAGGGAATTTGAAATCAAAGAACTTAGTAATCTCAGATACTTCCTTGGTATGGAAGTAGCACGGTCTAAGAAGGGGATATTCATCTCTCAACATAAGTATGTTTTAGACTTACTTAAGGAGACAGGCATGCTTGGATGCAAACCTACTGACACTCCAATGGATCCAACTAAGAAGCTAGGAGTAGAGAAAGACAGTGCACCTGTTGACAAGGGGAAATATCAAAGTCTTGTAGGACATCTAATCTACCTCTCACATACACGACCTAATATTGGTTTTTCTATTAGTTTTGTGAGTCAGTTCATGAACAACCCAACAGAAGAACACATGGAAGCAGTATATAGGATTTTGAGGTATCTCAAGATGACACCAGGAAGAGGTCTATTATATAGAAAGAATAAGAGTCGTGAAGTCAAAATCTTCTCAGATGCAGACTGGGTAGGAGACATCTCAGACAGGCGATCTATATCAGGATATTGTTCCTATGTTTGGGGAAACATTGTGACTTGGAGAAGCAAGAAGAAATTTGTTGTCTCAAGGAGCAATGCAGAAGCTGAATTTAGAGCACTTGCTCTTGGTATTTGTGAGGGCATATGGATACAGAGACTTCTTAGTGAACTTAGAGTATTGAGTGAGAAACCTATCAAGATGTTCTACAACAACCAAGTTGCTCTCAGTATTGCGAAAAATCCTGTGCACCATGATAAGACGAAACACATCGAAATCAATCGACACTTCATCTTGAAAAAGATTGAAAAAGGAATTATGCAGCTTATCTATACTCCTACAAAATCTCAAATAGCAGACATTCTCTCTAAAGCTCTTCCAAGAACTAACTTTTAAGAACTGAGTCACAACTTGTGTTTGCACGACATTTACAATGTAGCTTGAGGGGGAGTGTTGAAAATCTTCCAAAGCTAGTATCCAAATTCTAGGGACTAAACAAGGAAATATTTTAGCTGATTGATAGCTACAGAATCAGGATTTATTGCTCTAATAGGCTGTAATTTGACAATTTTTTACTTTCCAAGTTTAGTTTTCTTTCCATTATTAGATTAGGAAAATCAATCGTTGTACCAGTATATATGTAGCATCTATGTACCATTTTTCATTCAGATAAATAATAAATATTCAATATTCTCTCAGAACTTTCATTACTCAAACACGCAAAATAGAATATGAGCATAATTTCTATAAGAATAGACGAGGAAAACAAATGGGCATCTCAAATTCCATCAATATAAAAAAGCTAAAAACAAACGAGTGTAAAACAAAATGCATAAAGTGTAAAGATACAACATTAAGAACTAGAATAAAAGCTACAAAGTGTAGTAGAGGAGCTGTATCAAGTACCAAAAATGAAATGAAATTTCAAGTTTTAGTAGTCAATCAAATGAACTGATTCATGTGAAAACGGAGTGGATAGAGAAACATCGCAGAAGAGAGAGAGAAAGAGAGATAGAGATAGAGACTCACGGCTAATAGGTTTTGGTAGCCAACAGCAGCAAAAACGAAGGGGAGGACAAGTTATAGGTGAAAGAAAGAAAAACCACAGGGCACACTCGCTCACATATATGTATGTTTTTGGTTTTATTTTGATGACAAAACTACCCCTCTAAGCTTTAAGACATAGGGGTGAACGACAAACGGTTTAATAGTTTTTGGGCAGGTACAAGTCCCTTTTTTTGGACGGCAGGTTGGTGACCAACTAATCCATAGACCGCCCATAGAATGGCGGGCAGTTTCGGTTTGGGCACAGATGGGTGCAGGTGGTTTGAGGCAGTTTGGACCTATACTATAGCTCAACATAATTTTTTGGCTTTAAAAAAAATTTAAGAAAATTTATAGAAAATATAAGATGATAATATATGAAGCAATCCCAACAACAACCAAGTTTGACGCCAAAAGACTGTAACCATATTCACAACAAATTAAGAATATTTATCCTCATAAGATATAGTAGTGTTTGCATAATGTAGTAGTGTTTGCATAATCTCAAAGTTCCTACAACATGAAAAAGATCTTTGAATCACACGTATGCATTCAATTCTTCAAATAAACTGAAACAGAAATTTAACACAATTTTGTATTGCGCAAACAATAGAAGGCTCCCCATTTTTTACAACAATCAATCAAGTGTATGAAGACACAAACAATAACCAATGGTCGTTAAGATTGCACATAAAGGTAATAAGACATAGAACCTCACCCTGACAATAAGAAAACCATGGAACTTTTGAGAAAATTAAAATGAAAAACAGAATGATTCATTTGGAACAACCTTCTAATGTTGAGATAAACACTTTGCTTGCCCTCAATGAAAGACAAATTTGCAAACACAGTGATTACTATTTGACAACATACTTTCTGGTTAGGATATACACAAATATTGGAATCAACACCCAACTCTGTCTTGAACTCAGGGTTGAATTCCTTTTTTAACTAACTTCAGAATATTACTAGTATTGAAATTTTATTCATTTATTTATTGCATGTGTATTCCAATACTTTAAAGTTTTCTAGCAGAAATCCCAAATAACTTTTAAAATCAAAGATTTATAAGCAAAGCAAACACTCCACAAAGAACCCAACACTCAACCGATATCAATTATGTGGATAAAAATTTTCAAAACTTTCACAAGTAGATCCTAGTTATATATATACATATTTATATATCAACCATGAGAAAGAAAAGTGTAGAAAAGCTATGAGATGACATACGATCCATATTTCTATGCAAAATTCCTGCTCTTGTTTTTCTCGTACACCCATCGAGAAAGAGATAAAGTTAGAGAAAGTGCTAGGAAGAGAAAGAGAGGGCAATAACTATAAGAGAGATTATTGGCACACACAAAGGAAACTAATTTGTGAATAGTCTCCACTTTGAGCTTTACGTAAAAAACCTAATAACATATCTATCATCTAGAAGCAAAGAAAATAAAAGAAAAAAAAAAGATTTACATATCTATCTTCACAAAACAGAAGGAAAACCAAAAGCAAAGAAGATTTAACTTTGAAGACCAAAAAACTTACAAAGAAGAAAAGAACTTACCTAGCACATACGGAATGGAAGTGGGCGAGAGAGAAGTGGAGGACACCAGTGGACGAAAGGGGAAGATAGCCACCAGAGGGGAAGCACGGCGCTTGCCATTGCCACTGAACTAATTACTCGAAACTAGGAATGGGAAGAAAAAAAGAAAAGGAGAAACTTTGGGGGTGGCTGGCTGCTATTAGAACTTTGGGGGAACTCTAAGTACTTGGAGTAGGTGTTCAGGTAAGGGGACAGGGAGGGTAGAGGGAAAATTGGATTAAGGAATTTGTTTTTTTTTTTTTTTTAAAGAAAGTTAGGCGGGTGGGTCAGTTTGAACCCTCCCTTTAAATTTCAAAACCGAACTCAACTGCCAACATATACAGGTGGGTGGGTTGCTAACGTTGACCCTTTTTCTCGAGCAGGACAGGCGCGGGTGTTGGCGGCCTATGGTTGCTGAGTGGTTTTTGTGTAGCCCTATTAAAGCATTATAGAAATATTTTTTCCCTCATAATGAGGTAAAAATACTCAACCATCCAATTAAATTTTGAATGGTTCAGATGAAAAAGAACCACATCACCCCTGTTGGGATTTTTGAATTAGCATTATTTTGTCTATTACAGAATTCTACTTTAATTTGATTTTGTGATGATTCTAGTGCAGGAAAGCTTTTTAGAAAGTTTTAATTATGCCTGAAACTTGCTTTTATTCTTGGCTCCTTGTTTAGTAAGTCAAAATTATACTTGGTTTTTGAAAACTCTAATTGATTTTCTTTTTTATATATAGCAAGGATTATTATGGAGAGCTTTTGTTGCTATGGAAAATGCTTCATAACAATCATTTTGATTGATTTCTTTAAAGACAACTTTTATTGGTCTTGGAAAGTTGAAATCGGTTGAGTTACTTGATTTGCAAAAGATGATATTGTTTTGCTAAATAACTCGTCCAGTGCATGGAAGATTTCTGTGAGATTTGTGTTGCTCTAATTAGAAGATTTCAAAAATCAATTGAGAATTGATTTTGTACTAGATTTTAAAGATTTTTTGCCTTATTTATTGTAATGAAATGAGCAACAAATACTAGACAGTGGATTGCATTAAAGAATATGACAGCTGGCACTTTTTGCTATTTAAGTGAAGTCCTACAATGATCTTTACACGCCTTTAGAGAATCAAAATTTCAGAAAGATTATTTGTGAGCGTTTTTTTCTTTCATTTCTTTGAGAGAAGAGTTTAATGTTTTTGGGAGAAAACTTAGAGTTTAAAGAATTTCAATATTAAGCCGAAAGGATTTTGCTAAGCGTGTTTATTGGGTAGTTATGAGTTATAGGCATCATACTTCGAAAGAGAGTCTCGAGGTGAAAAAGTCCAATTGAATTGTAACTTTGATTACTTAGTAAACTGTTTATACGTTTGGACGTGGCCCCACGGTGTAGGTGATTACTAAACCGCAATATCAATCTCTCGTGTCTATTTTACCATTTCATGTTTAGTACAAACTTGATACAATAAATTAAACATAAACTTGGTAAAAGACATAACCAGTTCTTTCAATTGGTATTAGAGCGGGTCACTAATGTGTTTTTAGTGAGATCTTGGGTATATCTTTTGTTTTACAGGCATGCTTATATTATGAGAGAAGAAAGTTCGATGACAAACCACCATATCTTAATGGTGTCAACTATCAATATTGGAAGGCTCGTATGAAAGCTTACATTAAGGCTACTGAAGAAAGTGCATGGCAGTCTGTTGAAACAGGCTGGACGCATCCCACAATGAAGGATGGTGAAGTAAATACCATTCTTAAATCTAAAGAGAAGTGGTCACTTGATGAAGATAAGCTCGTTAACAACAATTCTAAAGCCTTGAATACAATTTTTAATGTCGTGGACGTCAATCAATTCAAATTGATTTCCATGTGTGAAGCAGCAAAAGAAGCATGAGACATTCTCCAAACTGCACATGAAGGAACATCTGTTGTGAAGTCATCAAAGATACAAATCTTGACAATTTATTTTGAGCAACTGTGTATGATGGAGGAAGAGTGCATAACTAACTTTAATTTGAACCTATATGATATTGTATATGAATCTCCCCTTGAAGAAAAATATCTAGACTTCAAGGCAATGAAGAACCCTTTAAGATATCTTTCAGAATGCTTTGCTTACAAGGTTGCTGTCATAGAAGAAGCAAAATATGTCAAGGTGATGAAACTAGATGAACTCATGGGATCACTCCAAACCTTTGACTTAAAGTTCAAGAAGTCAAAGAAGGATATAGGCATAGCACTTCAAGTTGATATGGGCGACTCCACAAACAAAGACGTGTCTGATGATGAGGAGGATTTAAGTGAATCTCCTGATGTGCTTACAAAATATTTTAGTAAAATTTTAAAGAAATTCAATAAGAAAAGGAAATTCACCAAGAATTAAAAAATAAAAATCCTCAAAAGAACAAATTCTCCTCCTCTTAGCATTATAAAGATAAGAAAAGAAATAAAGGAACTCAATGTCGATAGTGTAAAGCTCGGTCACATTCAATCCAAATGTGCAAATGCTCTTTAAAACAAGAACAAGGCTATGACATCAACATGGAGTGATGATAATTTAGATGGGAGTATAGACAATGCAGAAGATCATACCAGCAATTATGTGGCATTTATAGGTACTAAACTTTCGAGTCATGTTATTGAATTCTGATGTTACTGTTGTAGAATCTGTTGCAAGAAAAGAAGCAACAAAATCTGGTGAAAGTTTCAATGACACATTCTGAGGCAAAATTTGATTCTAATAGTGACGGTGAAGAACTGAGTCATGACAAGATAAAGGAGGCTTTCGAGAAAATGTACAATAAGTGGCTTGTGATTTACAAACTCAATAAGTTACTTGAAGTGAAAGTTGCTACTCTTAAAAAAGAGAAAGATGAACTATTAAGGGTAGCAACAAATTATAAGACTTTGGCCTCAAAGCACCCGAAGATACTTGCTATTACAAGAATTGAATTGAAGCAAACGTAGAAGAATCTAATAATGCTTAATTCAGAAATGGAGAAGTTAGATCACTTGCTCTCTCAACAAAAAACCAGAGGTGATCACTTTGAGCTTAGCTACAAGGGACATGAAAGCTCAAGTAAGGCTACCTTTGTGAATGCAACCTCCAATACCATAAACCAGATCTCTCAAAAGTCGCAAGTAAGTTAAGGTAAGAAATATATTGCAACAAAAAGAATAACAAATAGATTTGTTCCAATTTGTCATCTTTGTAATATTCTAGGGCATATCAGACCTAAGTGTTTTAAGTACTTGGATGCTTTAAAAAAGAGTATTTAGATAAAAGGACATAATTAAAAACAAACACCTAAAATTAAACTTGACTTGTCCAATAATTGTCCTAAGAAAATTTGGATAAGAAGGTCTAATTTAAGGGGTTTTGTTGCTTACACTTCTTTGAAAAGCATGTACTACTAATGCTTGGTATTTTGATAATAGTTGTTTCAGGTGTATGACAAGAAATCAAAAAATTCTATCAAACAACTAAGGATGTGGTGAAGAATTTGGCATATTTGGTGATCGTGTGAAAGGGTGTATTCTTAGTAAGGGAACACTAAATTTAAAAGGTTTTCCAAGGCTCAAAAATATATTGCTTGTGGAAGGTTTAAAAGAAAAGTTGATTAGCATAAGTTAGTTGTGTGATCAAGACTTGTTTGTGAAATTCATGAAAGAAAATTGTCAATTGTTTTATGCTAATGATAGTTATGTATTGACAGGTGCATGATCATCAAATAATTGTTACACATCATAGCACACACTCACAAGTGTCAAAATGCAACAGAGAAAAACCAAAACTATTGAAGTATAAAGATTTGAATCTTTGAGAAAAGCCCTTGTTATTTGTTCTATTTGAATATATTCGACAATCTGTTAGGTTCAAACTTGAAATTTGGAATTTTTAGAGTTTTGATTGAATTGAAAATTTTTAATGAACCAATTTTTGCACAACTTCACTTTTATTTCTTTGAGCATATTGATTTTGAAGCACAATGACTAAAGGTTGATAAATTATCTCGTGAATTGGGATTTAATCCATTCTTGTATTCTAATTTCTTTTGTTTTAGAAAAATCATTCGCAAGTATTTAATAAAATAAGGGAAAGGCTATAGCTGTCTACACTTTTATATGTATGCTATCCATACATAATCTAAACCTATGTATCACCAATATATAGAAGACAATCTACCATAAGAAAAGAACTGCCTTAGTGATAGAGTGGAAGCCCCCAAATCTTATTGTTTATATGTTTTATTTTATATAATTTTTTTAAAAAAAACCTACGAAGTGATTTAGATGAACAGTTTAGTTTGAATGAGTAATTTATCTTCAGATAGTAAAAGTGGTGAAAGTAAAAATATTGAAAGGGATTTTTTGTGAAAATTTTTGAACACGCACACATGATTCATATTTAAATTTTTAATTTGATTAGAAATTCAAAACATTACAAATTTTATTTTTAAGCATAACTTTGACTAGGCAAAATTCTAACATTACCTTTTATTTTTTTAATTGAGCTTTAAATTAAGTAAATTGTTGCAACATACTTTAGTTTTTTTAAAGGGCAAAATCTCTAGTGTATCGAAGTTAAGGAGTTTCTCATTTTAAAAAGAGGCAACTTTTGAACTTCCTTGACCGCTTTCTTAAATGTGTTTTCTCCTAGAGTGCAAGTCCTAATTCTCCTTCCTTAAGCATATCTATTTTGCATAGAATTCTTCTGAAAATTTCCTCGCCAAAATGGGTCGCAATCTTCCCATTGATCCATCATCTATTACATCCGGTGTTGCAACAAGTTTTGCAACAGGTACTTCTACACGAATGTCAGCAGACTCTCCAGCATAGCTGAATGCACAAGGCTCACTTTCTTAAGCTTCTACCAATGCTCCTTGAGTTTGCTTTAATTGTTATTTTGATAAAAAGGTAGAGTATAGTTTGTTTTCATTCCCATTTTTTTCATTCTGTGTTTTAGATGAATTATTTAATGATGAATTTATTTAGAGGGAGTTGCCTAAGTTGTTTTACTTGTTTTCTTAGTTTGGTTGTCTTTTAGCTTAGTTATGTTCAATTTATTTTTATTTTTTTTTTAGAAATTTTGCCAAAACAATGCCAAAGGGGGAGATTATTGGGATTTTTGAATTGGTATTATTTTGTCTATTGCAGGATTTGATTTTGATTTAATTTTGACCTATCAAAACAGGAAACAAGAATAAGAGCAAGTTATTACTTTCAATAAGACATAACCGGTACTTGGTAAAAATGGTATTATAATTGCTCAAATTTATGTTGATGACATTGTTTTTGGTTCACCTTACAGGCTCCGATTGATGAGTTTGTCAATCAAATGAAGAAACAGTTTAAGATGAGTATGGTTAGGGAACTAGCTTATTTTCTAGGTTTGCAAGTTAAAAAAGAACATGACGGGATTTTTATCTCACAATCAAAACATGCAAACAACCTATTGAAGAAGTTCAATTTGGAAACAACTAAACACGTGAGGAATCCTATGGGTTCAAATGTGAAATTGACAAAGGATGAAAGAGGCACTTTGGTTGAAGCAAGCCTTTTTAGGAGCATGATTGGAGTCTTCTATATCGTACTACAAGCAGACCTAATATTTGTTTCAGTGTTGGTGTTTATGCTAGGTACCATGCAGATCCAAAAGAATCTCATTTGGATGCGGTGGAAAGAATTATGAGATATGTGAAAGGGATGGTAAATTATGAATTTGGTATACAAAAGATACCAACTCAAATGTTGCAAGGTTTAGTGATGTGGATTGGGCTGGAAATACAGATGACAAAAAAAGTACAACAGACGGACGTCTCTACTTGGGAAACAATATGGTCTCATGGTCTGGTAAGAAACAAAATTCAATATCTTTATCAATGGCAAAGGTGGAATAAATTGCAACAGGAAGTTGTTGTACACAATAATTGTGGATGAAATAGATGCTTGAGGATTACGGTATTTTTTATGGAACTTTGACTATTTATTAATAATACTGGTGCAATAAACATCTCAAAAAACCTTGTACGGCACTAGAACTGAACATATTGATATTTGGTATCATTTTATTGGAGATTTAGTTGATAATAAAATAATTGTTCTTGAATATGTTGCACTGGAAAAGCAATTGGTTGATATTTTTACCAAAGCACTTGATATTAGAGAATTAATCACAAAAGATTTTCCTATGTTTGTCAGATTTTTGTAATTAGTTGAAATCCCCTAATTGTAAGATAGTAATCAGTTGTAATCCCCTAATTCTAGGATAGATCTCTAACTTTGTGCCTTTGTATAACTTACCACAATGCCTAATGCTCTGTATATATATATATTACCCCAATCAATAAGAAATACACAAAGCCATTATTTCCTCAATCTCCTCTCTCTATCATGGTATCTTGAGCATAATCATCTTGGGCCTCAATTTTTTTTTTGGGCAAAGCCAGCACTCAAAAAAAAAAAAAAAAACCCAAAAATTCTTCCTTCTTTCTCTAACCTTAATGGCTTTTGACTCATCTTCTTCCACAACTAACGACTCTATCATCATTCACAACACCCAAGACCCACAAAATCCCCTCCTCACCATCAATCTCTCCAACATAACCAAATTATCCTCCAAAAATTACCTTACATGGAGCATACAAATATAATCACTCCTTGGAGGCTATGATCTCCATCACTTTCTTCACGGCACTTCTCCACCACCTCCACCGACAATCACTACCAATAATGTCCCCCCTCCAAATCTGGTCTATCTCACTTGGAAAAGACAAGATCATTTAATCTTCAGCGCTCTTTTGGGTGCAATCTCTGTCCCTCTGCAACCACTTATTGCCCGTACCACCACTGCTCATGAAACTTGGCAAACCTTGGCTCACACATATGCCAAACCGTCCCATGGCCACATTAAGCAATTGAAAGAGCAACTAAAGCGTTGCACCAAGGGTACCAAATCCATCAGTGAATATATACAGACCATAAAAACCTATGCGGATGAACTTGCTCTTCTTGGAAAACCAGTTGATGATGAAGATCTTATAGACTGGGATCTTGAAGGACTCAATGATACGTACAAATCCATCATTGATGCTGTCAATGCACGTGACACACCAATTTCTTTTGCTGAACTACATGAAAAACTTCTCAACAAAGAAGCCTCTATTCAGTCACATTACTCATCCCACTTGTCTCTATCGGCAACGCAAATCAATTGCACCTCGCACTCACCCAAATTGGCGCCCACAAAACACCAACCAACAAACAAATGGTTCTCACATCACACCTTCTCCTAATGATCAACGACAACCCAAACCCTATTTGGGTCATTGTTAAGCATGTGGTGTCCAAGGACATACTGCCAAACGTTGTCCCATGTTTCAGCTTATCGTGCATCAACAAACATCAACTCCTCATCCACAAGGCAATCAAGGACACCGATTACTCACACCCTGGCAACCACATGCCAATCATGCTACTCTTGCTTCCACCGCCTCTATCTCTTGGCTGCTTGACAGTGGAGCATCGCACCATGTTACCTCTAACTTAAGTAATCTCTCGCTGCATAGCCCATATCATGGTTCTAAAGATGTCATGATCGGCGATGGCTCGGGTCTACAAATAACCCATACCGATTCCACAACCTTACCTACTTCCTCTAAACCATTTAGTTTAACCAATGTCCTTTGTGTGCCTTCTATGCAAAAGAATTTAATTTCAATTTACCAATTTTGTACCACTAATAATGTCTCTGTTGAATTCTCTCCCTCTACTTTTTCTGTGAAGGATCTAAGCACGGGGGCAACTCTCTTGACGGGACATTCTAAAGTTGGCGTATATGGGTGGCTGGCATTGTCTACTTCCTCACCTCCGTTATGTGCATTTTCTAATGTCAAGACCACTTCGTCCGAGTGGCATTCAAGATTAGGTCATCCCTCCTTTACTATTTTGAAGTCCATTATTTCTAAATTTTCCTTGCCACTGTCTAGTGCATTGTCTTCTCAAAATTGTAATGGTTGTGCTTGCAATAAAAGTCATACATTTCCTTTTTCCAATTCTACACTAACATCTTCTCATCCCCTTTAAATTCTCTTCTCCGATTTATGGACATCGTCGGCTTCTTCTATTGATGGTTATCAATATTATGTTATTTTTGT
Source organism: Artocarpus hirsutus (assembly GCA_946598075.1). Taxonomy (NCBI): domain Eukaryota; kingdom Viridiplantae; phylum Streptophyta; class Magnoliopsida; order Rosales; family Moraceae; genus Artocarpus; species Artocarpus hirsutus. The sequence continues at coordinate 3,608 of CAMOHE010033690.1, read as the reverse complement.
TGATCATTTTACACCCTATACCTGGTATTATCCACTCAAATGTAAATCTCATGTGTACGATGTCTTTGTATGGTTCAAAGCATTAGTAGAAAACCAATTCAATCATCGCATTGCTACTCTTTATTTGGATAATGGTGGTGAATATCAAGCTCTCAAAAATTACCTCTCCACAAATGGTATCTCTCATCTCACTACACCACCCCATACACCGAAGCACAATGGTCTTTCTGAACGACGTCATAGACACATTGTTGAAACTAGTCTTTCCCTTCTAACTCATGCATCCATGCCTCTCACTTATTGGACCTATGCCTTTGCCACAACAGTTTATCTTATAAATCAGATGCCCACTCCAACTCTTCTTTCTCGTCTCCGTTTGAATCACTTTTCCAATCCCCAACCAACTACACAAAAACTTCGCGTGTTTGGCTGTTTATGTTTTCCTTGGCTTCGTCCCTACTCCAACCATAAACTTGACTCTCGCTCCACTCTGTGTGTTTTTCTTGGTTACTCATCCACCCAAAGTGCGTACATCTGTCTTGATACATCCACCTCTAAACTCTATGTTTCTCGTCATGTCAATTTTCTTGAAAACTTCTTTCCTTTTGCCACTCAATAGCCTCATCTCCCTCATCCAAAACCAGACCTTCTATCTAAATGGCTTCCACCAGTGTCCATTCTACCACAAAAGCCTTACCTACTCATTTCGACATCATCCCAGGAGCCCTTGCGCTAAGATCAGCAAGAAATCCCACCAACGGTCGATCGACCAAATCAAATGATCGACCTCGACCGCCTAAACCACATAGTCGATCGACCATCACTAGAAACCCAGTCCCATGATTCTTCCACATGTCCCAATCCTTCCTCTTTGACCACCAAACCTTCCAACACTCATCCCATGACCACAAGAGCCAAAAATAACATTATAAAACCTTTAACCAAAATGAATCTCACCTCTACTTTCTCACAGACCACTGACATTGAACCTCATACAGCTACCCAAGCCCTCAAAGATCCAAAATGGCGACAGGCTATGTCCGATGAGTTTGATGCTCTTGTTCGGAATGGTACCAGGGAACTTGTTCCATCTTACTCAATGCAGAATATCGTAGGATGTAAGTGGGTTTTTCGTATAAAATGACATCCTGATGGTTCTGTTGACAGGTACAATGTCACAACCTACCTTTTTTCGGGCCATGATAAACCTTTTCTTACTTACATATAGATGAAAACTTAGGAAATTTTTTTTTTCTTTTCACATACAGATATTAACATCTTTTGAAACACAAGTGTATAGATATATTTACATAAGCAAACTTTCTTTTCCAAGACTGTTTGCCAAGTACTTTTGAGAGAAGTTTTTGTTTTACTTATTATATTACAACTTTTATATACACGTTTCAAAATAACTTAAAATATATTATAGCGGAAACATAACAACAGCGGATTCCAAACCTACCCTGCACACTAATTATCACTCCGCCAGCTCATCAATAAAATTATTATGACCTTCTCATCGGAATACTTACAGCATGAAATACTTAATGCGCTTACGCCCAGTAAGTCCCAATACAGCCCACATGCACATTCAATGCAATGCGTGATCCAATTATGCTTCCTTATGAACATTCCTTATCCTTTTGATATATCACCTCTTACTAGGGCCCAAGTGTTCGTACCATTGTGCACATAGGTCTAAGTGACACCGTGACCATACTGTATCCTTAGACTCCTCTTGAGTCAAGAGTCGGTACAATACTTTCTTTAATTTCTGGTGATATAATTACTAGTCCATTTATTATGGTTATCATATCATGCAAGAAGTGATAAACACATGTTATACGTAAAACATAAATATTCTTGTACAATATTGTACACATAGGTACATTCTTTTATACTCATAGGTATACATTAATATGCACACCGGTATAAAATATAACACACACAGAGGTATTTATTTAGTATACTCACAGTTACACACCAACATAATTATAAGTACTTATGTCATAGCATACACACAGGTATACAACTTGATATGCACACAAGTATACATATGCACATATCACATTATATACCAGCAATTCCATACTATAGGTGGGATGGGTACCTACTTGATTCGAATGCTGGGCAACTTAACCTCGGTTTCCTCTTTCCTAGACTTCTGGGATCTTGTTGCCCAATTACAGAGCTATTAGCCAAATTTCACTATGTTTCAATACAAAATGATCGTTAATTAATAAATTGAGTTGCATAACTGTATACAACTTCGAAAACCATTGGTTTTCTTATTTCTATCTAACTCTACCCTATTATCTCTAATGAAGGCTGAAAATCTTTCTAATCATTCCTTTTTCCTATTTGGAGCATTTCAGACCGGTATAGATTACTCGGGCAAAATGATAGTTTTGCCCCTAGTGGGTCTACTAGCTTCCCGAGCTCGATTTCGCTATTTTAACTAAAATAGTTACATACTAGTTTAAAAATAATACCCTAGTGGGTCAGATCTCCTTATTTCATATATATGCTCCATTTCAACAAAACTTTACAGTTTTTCCCCTAAACTAAAAATTTTGACAATTTTACCCCCGGGGCTAAAATTTATCTTTTAAAACCAAAACTTTCTATTTTACATGAGGAATATTTTTGCACAAATTACCATATTCAAAATGCTTTGAAAAAAATGACATTTTTGCCCATTTAATTTTTTTTTCAATTTTAACAAATTCTTGCAAAATTAAAATCTCACAAACGGTTGAGATTTTCAACGAACTGTCCACGAAATTTAATAGTTTCATCAAGATCTACAACTTTTGTATTTTTACTTTTTCAAAATTCTCACTGCACAGGGGTATTTTTGGGCATTTTCAATTCTGCGGAGAAGAAAGTTTTTTTTACAATTTGGTCCTTGGGTTTTTTTTGTAAAAATCTATTTTTAAACAGTAGATCTACCCTTGCAAAGGCAGTTCCAACCCTTGTTTGAACCATTTTCCATGCCCAACTATCATTTTTGAAAAACTAACAGTAAAATTACAAAAATATAACTGTTTACATAAACAACCATTTTCAACATTCAAACCTTAATTTTCACAACAACAACATACCATTATTCATGTTTCTATGGGTTTTAACCAAAAATTTGCTCAAGAACCCACATTCTTTTGAGAGAATAAAAATTTAAACAAAAATCACAAAATTTCTAAACTTTGAAAAATCAAAACTTAACCAAATAACACTTTGTGATTCTAACCTTCCAAGGCTCCTTTGAAACTCCTTCCTAGACATCATTTTCATGCACAAACACCTTGAATCAATTTATCCCTTAACCCATGAAAAATCTCTTGAAAACTTGAAAAAAAGTTAGATTTTTACCTTAAAACTTGTTGAAATTCCTTGAATTTTGCCTTTTGAACTTGATTGGGTCTAATTTGACAAAGAATTGGGCTGAGAAAATTTTTGGGAAGCTTCAACAATGGCTGCAGTGGGGGTTGAGGAAGAAGAAATGGGATTTTTTTTTGCTAAATTTGCATTAAATGCATGCTTATCCTTTATGGTGACTCATAGTAATCCATTAGTTCACCTAGGTGTCTCCATGGGATTGGGCCACC
>CAMOHE010033689.1:0-22715 GCA_946598075.1 Artocarpus hirsutus | reverse complement strand
TACAGCCCTTTACTTAACATATATATATACATATCCATCAAATTTCGTGAAATAACTCATGCATTTACATTAAAAATAATACCCACACAAATGTGCATAAAAACAGTCAGCAACAATTCACAGTGTGTGGTGGAGAATAGAAAATTCATCCACTTAAAACAAATCAGAAATTTTTTTGATTAAATGCCAAGCCAAAAACGTGAAAATGGATAAAATTGAAAGAGAAAAAGTCAAAATTTCCAAGATCGGTTCGAATTGCCATAAATCGCCTTTGCAAAACGAAAAACTTTATCCATTAAATTCAATAAATTCAAAAGTCAAATGTTTTATTACCAAAATAAAACAAATCATCCCATAATTATGATATTTAATCAGAATAAAACATCCATAAATAAATTCCATCTTATCACAATTTTGTAGAATTTCTGCTGACTACTTGTCAGCTGTCATCGGCCTGTCGATCTCAGAAGTTCGGCCTGTCGATCTCAGAAGTCCGGCCTACCGATGATATACCATCGGCTTACCGTTCTGAGGACATCATTTCGGCCTGTCGAACTTAGTAGTTCGGCCTGCCGAACTGCCTTAACACTCAAAATTCATTCATAGCATATAATTGTCCATAAAAATATAATAAAACACATAACATAAATGACATGAACATTTGAGCACATCAATTCCACGTGAGCGTCACCTATCATAACACTTAAAATAAAATGGTTAGCACCATTTATAATATATCATAGCACTTATCATGAGTATATCACTTAACATCATCATTAATATAACATTAACGTCGTCATTAACCTAACATTATCCGTTACATCAAATTAGGCGGGCGTTACATAATACCTTTTCCATTCTTTTCAAATAGGTTTATGCTCTTCTGATTCTTAATTTATTCTCTATTTTCTCTCTCCTTTTTTTTCAAATGGATTCTCCAATAAATGAAGGTCTTGAAGGAAATCTAGAGTCTAGTAGTGCTACCGCTACTGCCAATGAGCCTGCCGATGTGCCTGCTGCATTAGAGAAAGAGAATGCAAATATGATAACTTTATAAAAATATAGGGCTCATTTGGTAGTATTTTTATTTTAGTTTATGTTTTTGAAAAAATTTGAAAATGAAAACATTTTGAGAAATGTATTGGGATTGTTTTTGAAATTGTATTTGGTTATAGATAGCAATCTATTTTTTAAATTAAAACATTTTTAATAAAAAATTATTAATGTAAATATAGTTATATTAATATATTAATAATTTTTATTATTATTGTTAACAAAACAAAGAGGAGTCTTCCTCTTCCTCTGCTATGGTGAGGCCACAATGCCGGCAACATGGAGATTGACAGCTCAAGTAGCGACGACGACAATGGAGCCAGCCTCACACCAGATGGCTTCCCTCCGCAAGCTTCTTCCATGTGATGTGGAGATCGACGACACTCCATGAGCTTCCTCCCTGCGATGACGATGGCACAGCGATGACGAGAGGCACATGATGTAGACGAGGCTGGGCTTAGGGGATTTGCATGATGAAGAACAAGGCTTGGCCTAGGGGAATCATGTCACAGAGATCGAGGCTGGGCTTGGGGAAATCATGTGACGAAGAAGTTGTGTTGGGGTGATTCAAAACCATAGATAGGTAGGTTTGGATAGTGATTCGTGTGACCCCGGCAATGACAAGATCTGTGTGAACTTCCCTCCCATCACGAGCACATTGTCCTTTCATCGTGAACATGCCGGTGTTGCAGTCGTCAGCATTGGGGAGGGGTTGGAGGTGTTAGCCCAAGAATAGCTACCCAAGAGAAGGGTGAATTGGGTTTTTAAAACTTTATAGAACCATTGGAAATTTCTAGATTGATCGCACAAGCAATAAATGCACAAATAATAAGTATAAATGATTCAAGCAATTATAAATGCGTGAAAGTAAAGAGATATGGAAAGAGAAGTGTAAATGTTATTTATAGTGGTTCGGCAAAAATGCCCACATCCACTGTCAATGAGGAAGACCTTAACTCGACCTCTTCCACTATCTCAACTGTCTTTTCAACACGATCACTCCAAGTACAATCTAATGACTTTGTCTACCAGAGGCTCACCACAACGTCTTATAATTTAGAGGTTGACTAACTAAAATAACCTTGAAATTTACTAATACTTTGAAAACCTAATATACTCAGTTTACAAAGTTTGGAATATTTAAACACGATGCTCACAGCTCCTAAAAATGTATGGAATACAATTTGAAATAAACTCAAAAATGATTACGCATGCAAAGAGGATTTCTAGCAAGTTTGGTTCAAGAATGATTAAAGCCTGTTGAACACTTACAGAATAATACAAAAATGATTCTAGGTGTTCTTGGTCATCAACAAACTCAGAAATGAGTCTATGTATAGGCTAGACCTTAAAACTAGCCATTTATAGCCACTTGAGGTGCATAGACAACAACTAGAAAACTAACTATTGGAACACTAGGTCGGCCGCCATATACATGGCTGGTCATCCAAGCTTGCTGTTGGTGCTAGCCCAAATTGGGCAGGGCATCGACCAGGCTATACTAAGCTAGTCAACCGGGCTATTGTAGCAAGCCTGGCATCAATTTTTTTGGTTTAAAAATGATTCAATTTTAAAACAATTTCAAACATTTTAGAACCATTCCTAAATTATCAAAAATGGTATAAACAAATTAAAAATAATTTTGTTTTTAAAAATAAATTATAACATGTAAAAATTAATTTAAAACAATATTTTAAGCCTGTAAACATATTTTAAAATAAGTTTGAAAGAATCTATATCCAAACTAAAGCTTTTGAAATCAAGTTTAAAATCAAGGAAAAAATCATACTTGAGCCAATTAAACTCGATAAAATCTTCATGTTTGCTCCATCATCATCCAAACTTATAAATAAAATTAAACCTATTCTTTATGCTTGTTGATGCTCTATCTTCAATCTTCAAGGTCTCAGTAATTTGATCCATCTTTATATTAATTTCTTCCAAGTCTTGACGAATTTCTTCCAAATATCTTAGGATACTAAAATATTGCTTCTAAATAGCACTACATACTCAATATAGATTATTAGCAATTAAGCAATTAATTGTTTGTTGTCATCAAAACAAAAATAAATTTATCATATGACATCTTGGAGCCAACAAAGGGTAGTGGGCTGTGGTGAGTAACGCTCCGGTGAGGTCAAGGAAAGGGTGACTAGTAGGATTTTCAAAACACAAATAACGTCTTTTGTTTGTTTTCATTTTTTATGAGCAATTTTTGAAATTTTTCAAAAATGTTTTTGTTTTGTGTTGGCTCAAAAATGGAATCAAACATTTCGGTATTTTAATTTTTGTTTCTTGTGTTTTTGAAAACAAAAAAAAAAAAGAGACATTTGGAAAATGAAACCAAATGGGGCCTAAGTGTTTAAAACTGTGTTTAAAATAGTTCAAATAAAATTAAACTCAAACAAATCAAATTAAGGAATGTTATGATGCAAAAAAGAGTGTGTAAGAGTAATTTGAAAGATTTAAGTGTATGAGGTCCTTAGAGACCGGTTATTTTTTGAGCTTCACAAGATTTATCAGAAACATCGAGATGGACAATTTTCGTGGGGAAATCTCACTCGAACTTTAATCAAAACAAGCAAAAAAACGTTAATTTAAGTTCTTCCTATCCAAAAACACTATCGAGATTAATGATTTTAGAAAAAGTTAAAATACAAAAGTTATAGATACCATCAAAACTCTTAATGTTCATAAGCGGTATGTGAAAATATCGCACAGATTTTAAGTTATAAATTTTACGAGATTTAATCACAAAATTTCAATAAGGTAAAATAAGGAAAACATTTTGAAATTGTTTGAGTTTGACCAAGGAGCTTCTATAAGCTTTGATCGTTACCAAAAACTGGACATTATGGCAGAAGACAGTTATTTTTTGTCCTAGGGACAAAAATGTTAAGATTTTGTATTTTAGGCTAAAACCGTAAAACCCTGTAGAACTGGATTTTTCACTATACAAGTTAGTTTCTACACAACTATGTGCAACAAGTAATCTTATGGTTTAAGCCCAAAAGAATTAGGGAATTTTTTGAGAAAAACATGTTAAGAGCAAAACTGTCAAGATTTTCGTATCATGGGTCAAAACCGTAAAGTTTGGTAAAACTAGAATTTTATGAAAAGGAAACTGATGTTTTGGTTTTTTTTAGCACAGTTATTAGTAGCAAGAAATTGTAAGCTTTCTAAGACCAACCAAGGGCAAAATGGTCATTCTCAACAAAAAGCACTCAAATGGACCCCAAAATGTCCAATTTAGGAAAATGTCCCTTAACGGGAATTTTTTTGCAACCTATTATCATCAAGATGGTAAAGTAAAATAAGAAGCTTAGACACATAATGCTTTAGTTACGATAAAACCAATAGTAACGTATCAAAGAGACTAAGTGTAAGGAATAAGAGGTTAACGTTTAAATTCTATAATTGACAGATAGGTTGATAAGAAGTTAGCTAGTCAGGTGTTATTTGAATAGAACACAAAAGCCAACTAATTAAAGGAAAAGAATAAAGTAGAAATGTTAGACTATGTCATGATTTGCAATATGTTTGCATTTGTTATATTTATGGTTTTAGACATTAAGTTATGTAATACAACATGTTTACAAAAGATTATAGAATCAATAATTTAAACTTTCAAGTTAAGATAAGTAAGTGACGTATTAGCTTTTTTGATGTGAGATTTAAAAATTATGTTAAAGAATGACCACATTGTTCGATGGTCTTATGTCTTCCACAAGAGAAGCATCATGTTATATTAAAATTATGATCTCATGAAAGATGATGATAGTACGAACATTTAAGCCCACAAGATCAAGATAAGATAAGAATGATGACAAGAAGTACATAAATGAGCATAATTGAAATCATGCATTGAGATATTGCTTGTATTCCTTTTTAAGAAATGTTTTATATGTTTTATGAGAAAGGTTTTAAGAGAAAAGTTTTATAATGAATGTTTTTATATTTTTGAGATTTGTTTGAACTTACTGAGCAAAGCTCATTACAAGTTCTTTTATATTGTAAGTAGTTCTACACGAGATCAGTATGGCTGGTTGATGAGTTGGATGTTGCAGTGAGACAAATGCGATAGTTAGGCTGTGGGTACCAATACAAAAGCTTTCCGCTATTCTACGAAGAAGTTTTTCGCTATTCTAAAAAGCTATTTTTAAAAGTTTGATGAAATTAAATGTTTAATTAATGAGTTTTAAGGAAATGCTTTGAATGAATATAAAATTAAGTTTTATACTTATGTTCTAGATTACGTTGCAACAAAAGTTGCAACAGTTTCAAATATGTTTTTAAGGAAAAAAAAATTTACTTAGTATATATCTTACTAGTAAGTAAGAATAAGTTTAAGAAATGTATGTTTAAATAGTTAAGTAACGGCTACATAGGTAAAGTCATTACAGTTATAAATGGAAGTTTTTCAACAAATAAAATAAAGGAACTTTGAGGGAAAAAATAGCTTGGAAGGTAAAATTGAACTTTTCCTTAAGCGAATTATTAATAACCTATGGGACAAACATTCTATGAAGGTCTATAGTGGAATGATAACGAAGCTGTGATATAAATAGATAAATAATTTAGGATTAATTTATGGTTAATTTATTTTTTTATTGCAGGAGCCTCATAATATATGTCTATTAAGTCCCAATATTGGATTACATACTCTATATATAGATTGAACGAAAATTGGATACTGTTAGTAATTCATAAGTACACGGAAGCTAGACCATTGAGCGTAATAGGTTGCATGATCACTGCTCTAGGGACTATGCGGGTGAATGTAGTCCACCAGAACTATGGGCTCCAGCTGCAATTAAATTCAAGTGAATTAGTTATTCAATTAATTCAAAAAATAATTATTCAAATTGGTGATTAGATTTTATTTAATTAATTATTTAAATTGGTATATGATCAATTAATTTAAATCCTTGTTAAATATGACTTTTAAATGATTAATCGTAAATATTTAAGTTAGATAGTTTAAGAAGACTTTCTCACAAAACGAACTTCATAACTATGAGGGTTTATTTGGTTGGACTTCCTAGAAGGTGCAATTGATATTACAAGTCTAAAAGCTGCTTCTGAAAGTATTTAGATGATTTGTCAAAAGTATTTTAACTCTTTAAAATTGCTTTTTATTAAAATCATAAATTATGGCTTTTCAAAAAAGCACTTCTAAAACAAACTTTTAAACTTGTATTGGAGTTTTAAGATATTACAATCTTCATCATCAAAGTTTCAGTACTTGTTAAAAAATTTGAAAACTATTTTAACCTATTTAAACTCTTGCAAAAACATGATTCCAAACTTAAACTGAGAAGTCATAGTTTTTGCTCCTCTTCTTATATTGACTTATCGCACAAGCAAATTAAAGCCTTCCCAAATGTGCTTTTATATACGGTCACCACTATTGTTATACTTTAATAAATAAGAACGCACACAACAAAGAGCTTTTCTTACCATGTTGTTCATGAGTTCCTTTGACTTTTGTATTAATGCATATGTATCTTTTTTTTCCCATAATGTGAAATACCAAAGCCAACCTTCAGGCTAATACCTTGTTATTTTTCATGTTGATTTTTCAACTCCTTCACCTACAAGTGTAAATTTAACATTCTATTACCTAACACGTTCTCACATGTTGCAATATGTGGCAACCAAATTCTGATACATCTACATTGAAAAGCAACTTTGTATGCTTGTTTTCGGTCAGGTTGTTGGACCGGAGACATTGTCTAAGAGATTACCACTTGTTAAGTAAAACTTATTAGTGTTAATATCTCTAAAGAGATTTATTATTTCGCAATGAGTAACTAGTTACTCTTGTAAAAAATACAACCAAAAAAAAAAGATTTGAAAGGGTGAGTAGGGGGAGGTAAGAAACAAAAAGTATGTAGTAAGCGTTTAAAGGACTACTCACATTATAGCTTTAACTAACTTAGTTTTGCCATTTACATTGTAGAGAAAAGCAGTAAATGTTTAGTTTCTTTGAGTTAAAAAAAATGCTTATTTTTAGACCTTTTTTTTTGGGTTGTTGGGGGGGGGAGGGGAATTCTGACTGCTGAACTTTTTTACATGGTAGAGAAGGGCAATAACGATGATTTCTCAATAGCAATTAAAACAAATAGGAAAATATTCGGATGCAATTTGGGGTACGGGAAAAGGAGAGGAATAAAAGGCCAAGTTTTTTTGCGAGGCAAGTCCATGTGTCATTTCATGTAACACCCCTTTAAGCTAGCAAGTATAAATAGAGAATAGTTAGGAGAATAGACTGTGTTTTAAATAAAACTATTAGCTTATAGTTTTTAGATCGCTAACTTGTATGTTATGAAAGAGTTTCCTCTCGCAACCGATCGCAATGGGACATAGTATGCTGAGGTAAAAAAAAATAAAATATTTAAAATATAATTATTATTTGAATAAGACGTTGTTTTGGATTCATTAATGAATAAATATATAGGTTTATATGTTTGTGTTATTTGAATTAGCTTTCTATATATATAGTATAATATCATTAGTAGAATGTAATATATATATATATATATATAGATATATAGAGGGAATCGTTTTGTTTAATCGTTTTAAATATATATACGTATATAGGGTATATAAGTTCGAACACAAGTTTTCTTTTGAAAAAAAAAGAATTACGCTATCTTTTTAATAAAGGACCACGGCTTGGAAAGGCTTTAGAAAAGATATATGTTAGCTTGTATTAAAAACTCAGATTTTTTTAAACTAGGAAAGAGTCTTTTATGATTAAAAAAGGGGAAAATTATGAATACCTATGGCAACCCTAGTTCATTATATCCATTCTAGGAATATTTTCCTTAGTCTCTCCTTCTAGTTAGAAATTCTCTATTCTCTTTACTATTCTTTCTTTCTTAATTCTTTTAAGGCCAACAATAATTCTAACATATGATTCTTTTATTCCTTTTTATTATAGATTTTTAGTAAGTGTATTGTTAATTTTTTTTGGGCGATTGGTTTATGATTTTGGTGTTTTATTTCTCATGATTGAAAAGTTAAGGTTTTTCATAGGAAGTAAATAATTTTCTTAATAATAATATTGCAAGTGTCTTGCAATCTATGTTTCTTGTAATGTCTTTTTAACAAGTATAAGATTAAAAATAGTAATATTTTAGAAAAAGTTTATGTCACGCTCCGGAGTACGGGTGGTGACGTGATGGTTGATTAGACCAATTTAATTGAGTTTTTGTTAAAAATTTAAAATTTAAAGGAATTAATTAATTGTATTAAAATGTGATACAATTTAAAACTTTTGATTAATTATTAAAAATAGTAAAAATGGATAAAAAGGAAATAAAAGAAATAAAATAATAGAGAGGGCAAAGAGGGTACGTGTTGGGTCTCAACCGAGCCTATAATGTATACACACATATAGTACCGATAATAAATTATTACATTCACAGTCCAACATAAAAAATAAAATTTAAATAATACATGCCTTGAATTACTACGGCTGCTGACCTACTCAAGATCCTCTATTGCTTGCTAGTTCGGGCAGTGGACTCTCCGTCGGTCCTAAACTGGATTCCACCTAGAGGAAAAAGGTTTAAAAACAGGTAAAAGATGAGCGAAAGACTCAATAAAATTATGTTTTAAAACAGATAAATAATTTAAACATGAAATTTACCTTTCAAAGAAAGGATTAGAACAGCAGAGTTAAATATATAGATAAATAAATAAATAAATTCAAATAAGTCTTATAAAAAACAGTTCATCTAGAAATACCTTTTTATCTTTTTTGAGCAAATCATATATATATCACCACCGTAGTAGCCTAGCTGAGTTTCGAGACCTACCCCCAAGGTTGCACGCTATATGACCCGATCTCTAAATATGGCATCATGCCCTCGTGTATACTTATTATTACTTAAATCTCATGTTACCGTCTATCGAACTGAAAAATTTTAAAATTTTTCAAGCACGGGTTCTCGACCTCTTGAGCCCCAAATCCTCATGTCAACCTGTTTTTATCAATTCTTATGCATGGAAAACATCTATAGATGATGGAAAAACAATGTAAAATACTTTTGAACCAATTTAAACAAGATTTGCACAAAGATTTTGAAAAATTCTGAAAATAAAGAAAAATAGAGAAAAATAAAAAAATCTTGATTTAAATCTATTTTTCTTCAAACTAAGCTTAGATTCTAATTATTTTAAGTTTCTCTAACTTAGATTAAAGATTTTCTAAGCTTAAACAAGCTTAGATTTCAAAATATATTGAAAATTGAAAAATTGAAAAAGTTTTAAAATTTTGAGAACTAACCTTGGATTTAAGCTTCAAATCAAGTTCGTGGTTGCTTAATCATGCTTTCAAGCTTCCAATCCCGTTGAGAAGCAAAGCTTGAGCTCGGATTTTAAATCAAAATGTGAGAAAGAGAGAGAGAGAGAGAGACGAGCAGAGAGAGGGAGAGTGAGAGAGAGAATGAGAGAGTAAGAGAGAATAAATAGAGAGAAAAAGTGGGTGGTTTTACTATGTGGAAACCATGTACCACCTACGGTTTTGAAAAAGAAGTGTATTTGATAAATTGTTTTGTTTCCAAAATTCAAAATAACAAACAAAAATAATTAAGAGAAATTTAAAAAAATATTAAAATAATAAAAAATGACATTAATTTAGAAATACCACGAAATAGTTAAGTTAAGTTTAAAAATACATTATGGCATACTAGTTTCACCATTTTACTTACTAATATCACTTAATAAATTTTTGAGGTGTTCCAATTTACATGCAAGTTTTTGGTCTTTTAATTTTCATATTTCATGTGTGGTCTATGACTCCTCAATGAAAATCTTGTTTATATGAATTTTGTTCAAAATTCTATAAATTAAATTATGACACTTACTTTAATGTGATGGAGTATAATTGTGGTTTAGAATAGGATTATGTTGTTAAATATGATTATTCGAAGAGTTTTAATTTAAGAACGCATGATTTGATTGTCAGGTTCACGTGAAAAATAAAGTTTAGGGACTGCCTTGTTTAAAACTGAAAACTATATTTAATTACTATGATTTTGATTGAAAAAGTTTAAGATATATAATCTTGAGATTCTAGCATTCGTTTTGATATATGAGCCGCTTAAATGTATATTTGTAGCTTAAATATAACTTTTTAAAGATTATGCACTATTGTTGGAATTTTTGTAAAAATGGCATCTTTACTTCCAGATTGTATCATGCTTTTAATGGCCTTAACAAACTCTAAACGGAATGGGTAATAGCTTAAAAGAAAACTCCATGTGTACTTTAATATCTCGTAACTTTTCGATTTTTCTAAAATTAATTGTGAATTATCTCTTAGGGTCGACAAATCTGTTTTTGTGCTTTGAGTTTTAGTTTTGTGTACTATGTTATAATTTTAAGTTTAAGTCAAGCCTTAGTATTGCTTTTGATTTGATGTGGTTTATTCTATGAGATATTTTATAATATACATTAATAATACTTAGTCGCATGAAACAAATAAAAAAGAGGTTAAGCACACTGAGAAGTCTCAAAGTCACATCATTAGAGAAGAACTTATAAAGTACAAGTTGCGTTATTATGTAAGTATGGTTCTCACCTGTGTCATGTTTGTTCAAAATATGATTTTACATGGTTTTAAATGTTGATAACTATTATGATCACAAGTTTCAATGAGGATTTAATGAAGCAAGTTTATGATCTTTATATTTTGTTATATGATCCTCATAATTTTATGAACATAGAAAATTCTAGTCTGTCCGCGTGAGCAGGAATTGTGCAGAGCAAACGTGACCAAGGGAAGCAACTTATGACCGTTGGATCTAGCATGGTATTCTGATCTTATGTATAAAGAAGCAACGCACGGGAAGACAGCTACACATGACCTGAAGCACTGTTGGAGACAAATCAGGACACGTAGATAGACCAAAATATGATTTTATATGGTTTTAAATCTTGACAGTTACTATAATGAAAGTTTCAATGAAGATTTTATGAATAAGTTTATGATCTTTATGTTATGTTATATGATTCTTATAATCTTATAAAGATAGAAAATTAAGAGCTAATCAAGAAAAAAAATGTTTAGGAGGCATGTATCATAACAGAGATAGCCATCTTTACGCCAAACCGCTTGCGCTTCTTTTAACGTGGATGCAAAGACAACAGAGATAAGATACCGCAACGGGTTAGGAACTTGCAATCCCACTCTTATCATGGTTGCACGCTTTGGTACGTGCCTAAGGCCCTAACAATAGACAATATAATAAAGAAAATAAATGCTTTGAAACGACGTTTATAAGGAAAGTTTTTAACGAATGATTTTATGATGTTGAACTATTCTCTTCCATGTTTTATTGATTTCAAGGATAATATGAAAACTTATGTTAGCTACTTTGTGAGGTTATGGATGAACTTACTAAGCGCTTTGCTTGTCCTAGTTTATTCGCATGTTGCAGATAAAGGTATATACTAACCTCTAAGATGGAGGAGGCTCAACGTGGATGTATGCCGTGGTGGCGGTGTAGGGTATTGGATTGGTTTTATTTATGGTTTAAGTCAAAACTTATATTCTAAATTGTTATGAACTTCTAGTTTTAATTAATATTTTCTAAAACTATATTAGAACAAGATATTGGCTATGTGCTTTGTATGGAATTTTATTTTATGCAATTGCTAAGTTTTATAATTTCACAAGTTTCTTTAAAATATGCTTATTTTAATAATATTTCTAAAAAAAACTTAAAATTGTTCTGATTTTTAAGGCACTATTGTTGCCTAATTACCGTATACTATTTTCCATTATAATATTTAAATTATTTTTCTATAAAACATTACATTTAAGTTAGAAGCATATAGAAGAGCTTTACATTGTAGTTTCTTTGTTTTATTATTGTAGCATGCTCAAGCTTTACACTGTAATAACAAAAAGTTTTAATTAGAACTGATTTTACCTAACACTCTTTTGATCGCTTATGTCATAAACAAACCAAAATTTATTAGCCTAAGGCAAAGACCACAAAGCTTCAATGTTGTTTTTTCCTTAGATTAATTACAAAATTTCCTCCTAAATTATAACATTTGTAACACTTTACCCCGAACTTCAAAAACGTAACATTCATTCTCTCTAAATTATAAATTGTTAAGAAAAATGATCTTTCTATTAGAATTTTAACCGAAGACTGACAAATAATTATAAAGTTAAGGATATTTTAGTAATTCTAGTTAAAAAAATAACCGTAAAAATTAAAACTATAATAAAAATTGTCTTTATTGATAATTAAAAAGAAAAAAAATCAATTAAAATCATTCTACTATTAGAATCTTTTTTTAAATACCAAAATTTTATTTAATTTTATTTTTTTATGTCTAAAAATTATTTTAAAATTTTAAAAGTTGTATATATTAGTAAAATGAAAAAGAATATAACATAAAATATTTAATATATACAACAAAAAATATAAATCAAAACTTTCAAGAAGAAAAAAACTCTGACAACATTAATAAAATTTATTTCATATTTTTTAAGTTTTTATTAGTATTGATAACTTTTAAACTTTTAATATACATTTTCAGTGTGAAAAAAAAAGTTAATAAAATTTTAATGAAAATTTTGATATATCGAAAAAAAAAAGATCTAGATAAGTTAATTATAGTTTTAATTTTTTGTCGTTTTTATAACTAAGATTACTAAAATACCTTTAATTTTAAAATTATTTGTCAATTTTCTGTTAAAATTCTAATAAAATGACCATTTTTGTTAAAAGTTCATACTTCAAAATGAACAGATGTTACAATTTGAAGTTCGTGAGATAAAGTGTTATAAAGGCTATAATTTAAGAAGAATTTTTGTAATTAATAGTTTTTTTTCTTTGTCAAGTCCCATGAAAAGGCATCCAATACCGTGCAAAACAAATGGGGAAGAAGACTTTTGAGATGCATCTAACTTTGAGGTTTCAACAATTTAAGCTCATGTATGATTCAAATTTATTATTTTTCTTGCATATAAAGTTGTTTTTCAATCTGAGTTCCAAGAGAAGCAACATAAATAAAGCATTTGATGGGGCGTGAGACGATAGTAAGTGAGAGAGGATTAATAATGATGACAGTTATGGGTCCCACAGAAGTCTGAAAGAACGATTAATAATGATGAAAGGCAAAGTCGTCATTTCAGCGTTTGATTATAGATTTGTTGGGTGGACATTAGAAAAATAAAATTTAATTTATTATAATACAGTGCTCCAACAAGCTATAACAAAAAATTAAAATTTGTTATTAAATAAAGTTTTTACGTATTTATATAAGTTTCAAATGATTTTCTGAACACACCTTATAAATTGATAACATGGTGGTCCACGTTATATGCAGCTACCATCTAAAGTTTGAAAACCAAAGCTATGAACGCTCTGTCCAAAAGTCACTTTAAAAATAATCCACGATTCCTTCCAACCTACCTTTTTATTATAGTCCAGATCCAATTACCAATGCTAAAAAGAAAGAGCTAATGTATTTATGTGGTTTTATTTGAGAACTTAGTTACACCTAATAAAATTTAATTATTACAGCAACTTTTATATATTTTGTAAAAAAGATTATTAGAATATAAAATTTTTATATATTATAATATTTAAATTTCAACTTAGTTTTCAATCTCTCCGGTGACTTGTGAACAACGACTAAATGTAAATCAGTAAGATGAGCATAGATTTCAAGTCTAGGAGTAACATTAAAGAAAATTTAACACATATTAAGCAATGCTTAACGCATCCAACCTACAATATACATCAAGCAATTCATGGTAGATAAAAAAAATTAAGTGCTTTCATTAATCATCTCGCAAATTTATTACATTAAAATGTACATCCATTTTGTTATTGAAATCAATCAAAATAAGAAACAGTGGCAAAATGGGCAGTGATTTCTATTAATAACAACATCAAAAAGGACAAAAACTTAATATGATTTAGAAAACTTGGAGGTATATATTGGGTATTTACCAACCACAAGATCATCATAAAACAACTAGTGCTTGTGAAAATCCCATCTAACATAGGCCGGATAAACAAGCGAACGCCGTCTTGGATCTTCGTGAACATGACACCCTTCATCGAAATTCTGAGAGTAGCTAACAGCATCGTAATTGAAGGAAATGGATTTTTGATTTGGTATTATTCCACAAAACCCCATGTTCTTGCTATCTCGAACCAACCTCCAAAGAAAGCTTCTCCATCGCCGGTTTCTTCTGCTAGAACTACTGTTGTTGTGGCCGAGGCGAGTGTATTCCAAATCCTCGTGGAGAGGAAAACACGCCGGAGGCGTCATACACCCCGAGATATGTGGCGTCGTTCTGCGGCTCAGATCGCTTTCCATAACCATTTATGGTGTGATGCTTTGATGTGTTCTTTGGGAATTCTTTTTGTAGAAGTGATTACTTCATCAATATGGCTGTTGAATGGTTTTTTTTTTTTTTTGGTTATCCTTTCTTTTTTTGATGAAAAAGGTAGTTCAAAAGAGATGTGAATGATGAAAAAGCATATGCTAAGTATATTTTCTCCTGTTTATATTGGTAGCAGAAGATGAAGTTAATTGTTGTAGCTTTTCTATCAATTTTGGTGAAGCTTAATATTTGTGGGCCACGCTTTTTTTTTTTTTTTTTTTGTCCTAATATTGTTGGAGGTATGTTTGTCTTGGCACAAACTTTTGTTCCCCCGCTAATTACCCCTCTTGGATTTGCTCAATATTAGAAGAAATATTCGCACAAAATGTGATCATGCCACAAGCGCCTGTTTCACTTACGTGTAATGAAAAGGTGGTAATATTGGTGTTTTCTTGAAGCAAAATAATTACATTACTAATCAAATGAGACGTAAATAGGCTATTTAAAACTTCGGTGAGAACTGCAGCATATGAAGTTTATATTATTGCAATTTATTGTAACATGAAATAATTTTACACTATTTATTGCTTAGAATTAATTTTTTAAACATCTTAAAAATCTACGTAGCAAATGGTAAATTAGGATTTTTTTTAATTTATTACACTATTGCTGTTATTGTTCCTAAACTTATTGTTGGATTATCTCTTTCTTTAATTCTTAGTAAAAAGCAATGAAGAGTATTGGCTTAATGTCCAAAACAACATAATGGATCCCTACTTATGTCAGTGGCAATAATAGAGATATGGGAAAACCACTCAATAATTTTGATTGATTGAAATCTTTGTTGTCATCTGTCAAAAATTGATGATGGCCCTATTTTGTATTTAGTCGCTTGACAGCTATTATATAAAGATTCTAAAGCATAAGGCATCTAAAATATAGAATTCCATTCTATCATTTGGTGGTAAGATATATCAAATTAAAAAGTAGACAATTCAACAGAATTTTATAAAAATCAAATGATTGAAATTGCTTTTATGGGCAAGATACATTTTTATCTTGTCATGATATTCAATAAAAAGAAAGTTTGAAAAAAAAAAAAGAAAGACTAAGAGATTATTTGCCAAAGGTCAAACACGACGAAGATAGAGTTATGGCAATTTAAAGAGCCTGATATTTTTAAGTTGCATAATCAATTTGGGCACCAAAAGTATGCTACATGTCTGGTTGATTAATGCATAAATTGATGTCCAGCTAGCCTCTTTAATTAAAGACAGCAAATTGAGCTGAACTAAATAAAAGAAAAAGAATTTAGCAAGTTACTTGAATTCTTGTACGTGACACCTGCGTGGGAGAGTTTGAGAAAAAAAATTAGATGAGTGAAAAGGTAGGTTGTACATAGATTGCATAACTATAATGTATTGTGCCTAGCTAAAAGAAGATCTTGATAACCATTAGATAATTGATTCGTTCAAAGTAACACAAATAAGGAATTATAGTAAAATAGGAGACTAGTGTTACGACTCTCTCTCGCCCCTCTCTCGTTTGTGGACTACGATGTTACATACACTATGTGAGGGCAGGACTCTAGCGTTATCATTTGACTAGCCGTCTCCAGCCCTACAGATGACACTTTGTCCTCCTCGACGAAGGTTTGGTTGTCAGTTCAGCCTTGTGGCTGGATAGTTGGATTGGGGGTGAAATGGAGACGAGATATTGCCAAGGTTTCGGCTACCTCTCCAAAGTGCGTCAACGATCCGATGCCTTTGCACCCGCAGGGTTTTCCCCTTCTCACCGAGGAATTAAGTAGGGTGGGAGGTGTGTGTGGATGGGAGGTCGGCATTAGAGTTGGTGTCTTAACTATGTTCGTCAATAAGGGATGCATGGGACTTGGGTTCTCCATGGTAGGGCGTGTTTCTGGGGTGGCAATTGGCACAGGTTGAGCGTCAGTCTCATGCACCGAAGTAGGGGAGTTCCTTCTATGGTGTTTCCAGCTCTATGCAACAATGTGTTTTTTAGTTTCTTTGCTCATGATGGTCAGACTGGTTGATCAGTGGCTCTTTCCATATTGAGGCTTTGCTTCTGTTTAGTGGTAGATGTCTATATAAGTTGTTTTCTGTTGTGTTTTTATTTTCTGTCTATAATAACAGAGTTAATCTCCCTGCTCTTTAGGTTTTGGTTGTGAGACTGACTTGTTAGATTCGGTTCTTTAATATATTGTGGGTGATGTTTTGCTACAAGTGTCTTGGTCTCCGTCAATCAAGTTTTCTATCGATCATAGAGGATTTATTGAAGAAGCCATAAATATATTCGATTATTGACGCACCTTTTCAACTTCTTGTTTTGAGAACTCGATGTACCTTTTTGGCTTATGTTTTTGTAAGACAGAGGCGCTATTATTTTTTCCATATAAGCTGTTTTCTTTTGTGTTTTTTGTTTTCTTTCTATAGTAACAGAAGTAATCTCCCTGCTCTCTAGATTTTGGTTGTGATTATAATTCATTAGATTTAGTTCTTTGAGATGTTATGAGTGACTGTTGTGCTACATGTCTCTTGCGTTAGAGGAAACTTACATAGATTAAAATCATCACAAAGATTAAATCCAACATCTTGGACTCAATCGATTGAAGTTTTCTATCGAGAACATAAAGAAGTTGTTGAAAGAGCCATATATATACTAGATTATTGGTATACTTTTTCAGCTTCTCATTGTGAGAACTCGAAATACATTTTATCCCTTTATATATTTAATTAGAATCTATAGTTGAAACCGATATGTGTTAGTTTTCTTGTTACAATTACCTTTAAAAAATAATAAATTATAGTTTAGGAAACAAGCATGTGAGTTTGGTTCAACTGCACCTCGCAAAACAGCTAGCCACGTCAACCAAATTCCGTGCGGAGCTTTTTTTTTTTTTTTTTCTTTTCCTTGCAAGTTATATGGGAACTTGATACTTGTCTTCTTTCTCTAGCTAATGTTAAGGTGTAACAGATAAAAGTAAAAGACAGAAACAGATAAAGTAAAAGACAGACCCATCGGCAAAAAATAAAAGATAAACACAAAATAAAAAATTTTCGCCTACTGAGAATTTGATATCCCCAGCTCCATCTGTTGTTTAACTTATTGTGAATTGATCCCTCTCCTCGGATTCCTTTTGTTTTGTCCCACAGTTGATCCAGAAGATTATATATATATATATATATAGAGAGAGAGAGAGAGAGAGAGTATATTAAATACGTGTTAGATCTATTGTTTTTGGATGGAAACATTGTAGGCTTAATCATGGCCGTTGATGAATGTTGTTTGAACTCATCTAAACTTAAGAACTGACCGCTTGATTGTAAGCTTCTTATATAGCTTCCATGATAGTTTGCTCCAAATTATAAGTTAATTTCTTGTAGCAATCTTGAATGCTAATCAAAGAGCTCTCACTTCTCACATGGTTTTGGCCCCCACCTTCTCATACATCACTCTCCATTTTCTCTCCGCTTTTATTGCCTGTGACCATAAACATCATTCAAACATGAAAGATGGGGTCTCATATACCAAACTGAGATTCAAGCTTTTTGTTACATCTCTCCTTAAAAATTTGGTAACTTTTAGTTATAACTAAAACCCACCATCTCTTACTTAGCCAAAAAAAAACTCTTTGGGAACTAAATGATGAAATCACTTGCCTGAAAAAAGGCAGAGATATTTAAAAAAGGAAAAAAAAAAAGAAAAAATTTGACCTTCCAGGGAACTAGGAAATAGGAACTTACTCATTAGTATCATCAAGAACAAACAACTGCCCAATCTAAGATGACCCTAATGTAATTTCTTCAAGAATTATTTTTCGAAAAATTATTAGCATTTTTAAGTTTCCAAATTAATAGCAATTAGTCTTTAAAATTTCTAGGCTTTGTCATGATTCAAACGGCCATAGAATATTTTGTGGCCAAGATATCAACACATGAAGCGATATAGGGGCACATATATTGAAAGCAGACAAAATCACTTGGCTCCAACTTGCACATGGAAGAACGTAATCTAAAGAGCCCTTGTCGACCTTCCCAACAACACAAGAACAGACGTGTGGAGCCCATGTAGACTGATCCATTCCCCGCGGCGCCCTACTGTCGTCCATGATCAACTTATGGGAAAATTTCATGCCTGTCGGCTTTTTGTTTAAAATTTTTTATGGTCAGCATCAACCTGACAGATTGATTGGTGGGTTTTCGTACCCCATCTTTAAAAATGCATGTGATTTGTTTAACTATTTCAACGTAAATCTGACGCAGTGATAACTGTGACTATGCATATACCTGTATAAGTGGAGTTGTAATGAACTTGAGTTATGTAATAAATAAAAAATATGAAACGATATCTTTTAAAATGCTGGAATAGCTCAGTTGGCTAGAGCGTGTGGCTGTTAACTACAAGGTCGGAGGTTCAAGCCCTCCTTCTAGCGATTTTTTTTATTTTTTTTTTATAAGATTTATACCAGCTAGATTTTTTTTATTTTTTTTTTATAAGATTTATACCAGCTATAATCCATGAGTTTAAATTTATAATTGTAAACTATAAATAGTATAAACCTTTCACGTGTTAACTCATTTGCCAAACGTCTCATTTTAGTTTAGATTTATACCAGCTATAATCGATGAGTTTAAATTTATAATTGTAAACTATAAACAGTATAAACCTTCTACGTGTTAACTCATTTGCCAAACGTCTCATTTTAGTTCTTGAGGACGGATGGTGTGCACGCTCGTTCAGCTTTGGAAGCAGAACTTCTTGCAGTCAGATGTGCTTTGGAGACGGCTAGTCGGAGTGGCTGGCGTTCAGTAGTCAATTTCCAGCGATTCGGCTTGTTCGATGGATCCATTTGTTAAATGACAAGGTCATGTGTCCGTAATGGTGGTTTGTTGATGTAGTTAAACGCCTTTATTGATGAGTGCTGACAAATGCGCTCTAAAATTCAAAAGCTCTACTTTCTTCTTTAATCCAGGACGCAGCCCCTACTGTGGCTGCCATCTCAGTCTATTTAATGGATTGGAACTCTTTCAACAGTAAAATAAAAATAAATAAATAAATAAATAAAAACCTATTTTAGTTCTATTTGTTCACTTTTCTGTTATTCATATAGAATCACTCCATTACCCTTCTTTATATTTTCTTTAACAACCCAAACTCAATCACTTACCATTTTTTAGATCTCTATTAGCTACCTGACTTTTGGAACCACTAAACTTGAGATACTTCTTACAATTCCAAAAACATTACCTTAAACTTGGTTCTCAAATTCATGACTTTTTTTAATTCATTCTAAGCATATAATCTGTATGATATTAATTTAAAAATTAATTTTACAAGTGTCAAATTTTCAGTCATATCAATAAAAATTTCCATTTCAAAAATTTGGAAAATGGTATTGATGATATGGAGTGAGTGTCCTAAGTAGGACCGGCAATTCGTGTTACCGTGTCGTGTTCGTGTCAACACGATTATAACACGACACGATTACATTAAACACGAACACGACACGATTAACAAACGTGCTAAAAACATAAACACAAACACGACACGTTATAACACGCATAACACAACACGACACAATTATAACACGATTATTAATATACCACGTTTAATAACACAATTAAAAATAAAATTTACTATTTTTATATAAATTTTAAAATTTTTATTATATAATTTTTATATATTTCATTTGAATTTTTTTATTATATAAAGCTTTTAAAAATTTTATTTTAACTTTTTAAATATCCAACACATCTTCAACAGGTTTTACTCTAAATATTAAAATAACTACAATACACTATTTTTAAACTTAATTCTTTCTCCACTATTTTTAAACTTAATTCTTTCTCCAAACAGGAGAAACTCGATTCTTTCTCCAAACAGGAGAACCCATCAAAAGCCAAAAGGCTCTTTAACGCAATGGGGCAATGCACACGAAAGAAGAGCATACAATGCTCATAATATATAGGGTGGAGGTGAGAAAGACTCAGCATGCGCTTTCGATGTGGGACTTTTTAAGATGAGAAGTTAAATCATAATAAATAAAAAAGCGCCCACCAATGGATGTCAAATGTTGATTTGGCGTGGTGGTCGAAAGAGAAACAAAACGCCCCCTGTGCAAGGTTCAAATCCTCCTTGCACCCGTAAAATCTGAAAATTTTTTTATATTCAAATGAGTAAAAAAACCACAATAAATAAAAAAAAAAAAGCTTTCTTTTAACATGGTATACGCTTCTAGTGTGGCGGTGAGAAAAGACACAAGATGCCCTTTGGTGCAAGGTTCGAGTCCTTGCACCTACAAATCTGTTTTTTTTTTAAGCTCTTTTTTTATTTAATATATGAATATATATTTTTTGATTGATTTTATTGATATTTTAGTAGAAACATAGGTCTAAAATTAGGGTATTTTTCGTATAATTGTATTTTTAGTATAATCACTTAACTTTAAAAACTTAAAAAAAAGGTTCTTTAAATTGGCTTAAATTAAAAATAAATTAAAAATTAAGGTTACATATCCTAGGTATATATTCTAATAATAATTAATAGAAAAAATGGTTTATAAAGTTATAAAGCACATCTTAAACTTAATTAATTAGTTTCAACAACCTATTAGTTTTTATTACAAATTTTATATTCTATATTTTCTTATATTTTATTTTAATATATATACTTAAAATATATTTCTTTTACTAAATATTATAGTTATTAAACGTGCTATAAACGGGCGGGTCGTGTCGTGTCGTGTTGACACATTTACTGCACGTTTAATTAAGCATGTTAAACGTGTTAGCACGAATCCAACACATTTATTTTCGTGTTATTCGTGCCAACCTATTTATGACCCAATTAATATACGTGCGTTTCAAACCCGTTTATCTCGTGTTGTTTTCGTATCGTGTCATAGTGTCGTGTCCGAAATTGCTGGCCCTAGTCCTAAGCACACTTTAACTCCTGAATGTGCAAACTGTTGATAATAAATAGTCTTAAACAATTAACCGTGTTTCTTAATCTAGATTTGAAATAAAAACACATGTAAAAAAATAAATAAAATTAGCGAGATGGTATCCTAATGTCAATGCCCCATCATGGCCACTCCTGCTTCAAGTAACCCAACAGTCAACTAGTTATTAGGGCTCTTACCATTATTACCTACAACTTAAACACACATAGCAAGCTTTTTTTTAAGTACAAATATATCATCTTACAAAAATAAAACGAAAATATAATGCATAACTGTTTACGAATTTATCTAATTATAATTTTTTTTCCTTGAGGAAAACATTTTCTAAAATAGGCCTTGTTTTTGTACCAATTTTGAGCTATTATTTATGGGGAGTCAAATAGTTACTCAACCAAACACCGCCTAACCAAACACCGCACAAGGTCATAACCAAAAGTTCTCCTATTTATTTCGAGGTTGGTTAGCCTCAAATTTCGCCAGAGATTTATACAATACATCTTGCAAACCTTACTTACATTAGCATCTCTTGATTACGTGTAAGAAAAAACATATAATGGTCATAAATGTTTAAATCCCATCATAGCAAATAAGCTTAAACGTAGACATAAGATCAACATTGTAACGCCCTCCTAATTTGATGTAACGGATAATGCTATGATAAATAACGACATTAAATGTTATGTAAATGACGATGTTAATGTTATATTAATGATGATGTTAAGTGATATACTCATGATAAGTGCTATGATATATGATAAATGGTGCTAACCATTTTATTTTAAGTGTTATGACAGGTGACGCTCGCGTGGAATTGATGTGCTCAAATGTTCATGTCATTAATGTTATGTGTTTAATTATATTTTTATGGACAATTATATGTTATGAATGAATTTTGAGTGTTAAGGCAGTTCGGCAGGCCGGACTATTAAGTTCGGCAGGCCGAAATGATATTTTCTGAACGACAAGCCGATGGTATATCATCGGTAGGCCAGACTTCTGAGATCGGCAGGCCGAACTCCTGAGATCGGCAGGCCGATGACAGCTGACAAGTAGTCAGCAGAAATTCTACAAAATTGTGATAAGATGGAATTTAATTATGGACGTTTTATTCTGATTAAATATCATAATTATGGGATGATTTATGTTAATTTGGTAATAAAACATTTGACTTTTCATTTATTTGAATTAATGGATAAAGTTTTCCCGTTTTACGATTTCAAAATATGGTATTTGTGAGAAAATTGATGACTTAGCCCAATCCTCTCCACTTCCCACGATTTTGCCCCCCAATTAATCAGAAAAATTCTGATTTAT
>CAMOHE010033686.1:59677-80243 GCA_946598075.1 Artocarpus hirsutus | reverse complement strand
AACAGGGTCGCACACTTAGAACAGACCAAGAAGGAATTTTGGGTTAACTGTGTCTAGGTTCGATGAACCTGATAATGTCCAGATTCGATGTACTAGATATGTCTAGGTTTATTGAATCTGACATTATCTAGATTATCTGAATCATATTCGAATTACTGACATTATCTAGATTTTCTGAATCAGATTTGAATTACACACATTATCTAGATTATCTGAGTCATATTCGAATTACAGTTTACCCTATTTATAATCTGACTCTATCTCGAAGTCAACAGATATATATATATCTGCTTTAGGGTTTTTTAGCCAAATTAAGAAAAAGAAGGTGTTCTATCATTCTAAAAGGGCGAAAAACATTAAAACCCTAAAAATTAGAGAGAGTCTTTTAACGCACAAGAGAGGGTGCTAGCACACCAATTCGTTTTTGAGAGAGTCTGTTCGTGTGGATACCTATAGAGGACGTTGCTCTAAGTAACAACATCTAAATCCGATTCCGATTACTAAAAGCTCGAGTTAGGGTGTCACCGGAGTGAACCCGCTCTCTCTCTTGCAGAATCTCGCCTTTTTGTCATCCTGGTAAGATTCTATGACTTTCTTATCAATATAATCAAATTGCATGGATCCTGCGAGGGTTTTGTGGGAATTAATTTTTATTTTTCGCTACGTATTTGAATCACAAAATCCAACAAAACCCAACAATCATGTCTTTTCATTCCTGTGTGGATAGGCCACAACAAAATTCAGTAGTTGAAAGAAAGCATCAACACATTCTCAATGTTGCCTGGGCTTTGCACTTCCAACCACACATTCCTTTAAGTTATTCAGGAGATTGCATACTCATAGCTGTTTATTTGATCAATAGAACACCATCATCAATTCTGACAAATAAAACACCCTTTGAGTTATGTTGGAACAAAAAGCCAGCTTATAGTCGCCTTTGAGCATTTGGTTGTCTGTGTTATGCTTCCACTCTTCCTTGTCATCGCACCAAATTCTCTCCCTGGTCTACACAATTTGTTTTCTTGGCTATCCTACTAGGTTCAAAGGGTACAAGCTGCTTAATCTGAGCACTAACACAACATTCATATCTAGAGATGTTGTTTTCCATGAAAACATCTTTCTATTTCAAGAAATGTACCCAAATCCTCCCTTGTCTAATTTCCTTTTTGACCGTGTTTTACCATCTTTTTCTTTAATTGTTCCAGTCCTTCTCCTATTGATATGTCTTCTAATCCAACTATGAGTTCTAGTTAACCACCTGCTTCTACTTCTCATTTTTCTCGTGTCATAAAGCCCCCTTCATATCTAAAAGATTACCACTGCTATTCCATCTCTAGTGACACTACCTCTACTTCTCATCTGGTGTCCAAGGTCCTCAACTATGACAAACTAACTGAAAATCATCGAATCTTTGTTCAAGCTATTTCTTCTCACGTTGAACCAACAAGTTTTTCCCAAGCTGCTGCAATTCTAGAGCGGTAAAAGGCTATGTCAACTGAACTGCAAGCTTTAGAAAGTAATGGGACATGGACATTAACTACTTTGCCACCTAACAAGCGTCCTATTAGGTGTAAGTGGGTTTACCGGATCAAGTTCAAAGCTGATGGTTCAATAGAGAGTTATAAAGCGAGTTTAGTTACAAAAGGTTATACTCAACAAGAGGGTATTGACTATCTTGACACTTGCGCTCCAATGGCCAAACTAGTTATAGTTAAAATGTTGCATGCCCTAGCTTCCATCTTCGGTTGGATTTTGTCTCAATTAGATGTCAATAATGCCTTTTTACATGGTTACTGTTTGCAAGCTTCATAAGTCCTTGTATGGACTTAAGTAGGCTTTAAGGCAATGGTTTTCAAAATTTTCAAGTGTGCTCATTAGCAAAGGTTTCAAGCAATCAACTGTTGATAGCTCCCTTTTTGTGAAAATTAGTGGTAATTCCTTCATGGCATTGCTTGTGTTCCGTAGATGACATTGTTATGGCAAGCAACAATCAAAAAGAGGTGGATGACTTAAAGAAGTTGCTTGATGGATGTTTTAAGCTCAAGGACTTAGGACACTTGAAGTATTTTTTCGGGTTAGAGGTTGCTAGATCCCCCAAAGGTATTTCTCTTCGCCAAAGACACTATGCTTTACAGCTCCTATTAGATTCTGGCTTACTTGGATGCAAGCCAAGCAAAACACCAATGGATCCAAAAACCAAACTTTCACAAGAAGAAGGGGACTTACTTGATGATCCGACTATGTATAGGAGGATTATTGGGAAAATGCTATACCTCACAATTACGAGACCAGATTTGTCCTTTGTTGTCAATCGTTTGAGTCAATTCCTTGACAAGCCAAGGATTCCACATCTACAAGCAGCTCGTAAAGTACTTCAATATGTGAAGTCTATTTGGGTCAAGGTTTATTTTTCTCTTCATCTTCAGCTGTTGAGTTAAAAAGATTTACAGATGCTGATTGGGCTTCTTGTCTAGACACGATAAAATCAGTCAGTGGTTTCTACATATTCATTGGAGATTTTTTGGTTTCTTGGAAGTCAAAGAAGCAACAAACTATATCAAGGTCATCAATTGAAGCAGAGTATCGATCCTTAGCGAATGCAACCTGTGAAGTAGTATGGCTTCTCTCCTTGCTCAAAGACTTACAGATTGAGCATTCACAACCTGCCTTATTGTTTTGTGACAACCAAGCAGCTTTGCACATTGCAACCAATCCTGTGTTCCATGAATGCACTAAACACATAGAGATCAACTGCCACATAGTGAGAGAGAAAGTACAGGCTGGTATTCTCAAGATGCTACATGTTTCCTCACAACACCAAATTGCAGACTTATTGACTAAACCTCTTCATCCAACTCAGTTCACTCATCTTCTTGGCAAGATGGAAATTCACAATATTCATCCTCCATCTTGAGGGGGAGTATTAAAATTAGTTAGGGTATACTTGTAATAAGAAGAGGTTTACTAGGGTTGGTAGTCTTTTGCTTTTCTCTGTTTTATTTGTTTTTCTTTTTATTTTGTAAATGCTAATATCTGAGTTGGAGATTTGTTACAAGTTTGTTACAAAAACTTTCTCCATTGTTGCAGATATATAGCCTCTGCCTTTTCCATTCTTTCAAAAATGAAAATAGGAGAATGTTCTCTCAATTCCTTTTTTTTCTATATTCTCTGATATATGTCAGATGTTATGCATCAAAGTCTCAAGTATGCGTGCTTTATCCTGTTTGCGCAGTTAATTTCTGTTTTTCCTTGCTCTAATTTGGTTATTTTTTAGTGTTATTACTTGCATTT
Organism: Artocarpus hirsutus; assembly: GCA_946598075.1. NCBI lineage: Eukaryota > Viridiplantae > Streptophyta > Magnoliopsida > Rosales > Moraceae > Artocarpus > Artocarpus hirsutus. The sequence goes on along the minus strand of CAMOHE010033686.1, from coordinate 76,952 downwards.
TACGGATTAGTTGTTTTCTTAATTTCACTAATTTTGAAATTTTGTTATGACGTAAGGTGTTTGGTAAAGTTGGTTAGAATTAACTTCTTTTTACTAAAAATATAAAGCTCTCACATGTAACAGTAAAAGAAAAAAAGTTGCTATAGTGTAAAACTTTCGCATGCTATAGTGTTTTGAACTAAAACAACTTTGCCAAACACCTAGTAATTCACAATCAATATTCATTTTTTATTATTCTTTTTCTTTTTCAAATTCGCTCTTATTTTTAGCACAACACATAAAGAATAAGGTCTAATTTTTGATCATATTGAACCACATGGAGAGTCTTGTTGCAATTGGTGCTTTAATTGTTGGAAAATTTGCAAAATACAAATTAGCACCAGTTGGTCGTCAAATTGGATATATATTTTTCTATAGCAACAATGTAAGCTACCTCAAGAACCAAATTCAAGAGCTGAAGAATGCAGAGAATGAAATGCAACAATGCGTTCATCAGGCGAGAAGAAATGGCGAAGAAATTCAAGTTGATGTCCAAGCTTTGTTGCACGAGGTAGACATGGTATCCAAAAACGTTAAAGACTTTCTAGGAGATGAGAGTTTGTTTTTTGAATGTCGTCTATAGACACCACTTGAGTAGGAAAGCAAAAAGAATGGAGAACATCATAGCAAGCAAAATTCAAAAGGGGAATAAATTCGGTAGTAATGTTTCTTACCACCTCGTTTTGCAGAGTTCCATTGCTAATAAACGCTTTGAACCTTTTGTGACAAGAATGCTGACTTTAAGGGGAATCATGGAGGCTCTAAAGGATCCTAATATCAGCATTATCAGGGTTTATGGTATGTGCGATGTTGGCAAAACGATGCTTGCTAAAGAAGTCATTAGACAAGCTCAGGAAGAAAGGTTATTTGGCGAGGTTGTTATTGCAACAGTGTCTCATACGCCGAACCGTAAGAAGATTCAACAAGAAATTGCAGAAAAAATTGGTATAGAGAAGTTTCATGAGATCAAAAGTATAGGGGTAAGAGCAGATCGTCTATGACACCGTTTAAGGCAAAAACATAACATTCACGTGGTTCTAGATGACATATGGGAGAAAGTCGATCTAATTGATATTGGAATATATGTCGAGGATTTTCAGATCAAGGCATGCAAGAGATTGCTCACCTCGTGAATGGTTTTGGATTAAACCATCTTTAGAATTATGACTTAACAATCATAAATTTAGAACCTCTACCCACTCTTGCTCTCCCCTTCATTCATGTCTTTCTCTCTTCCATTTTTGTTCCAAGAACTTAGAAACAAGCCTGCATATCAAAGCAGAAATGGTCAAAGCAGAAACAAAACTCAAGTTTGGAGCCATCTAAGACATATCAAATCCTTCAATCTAAGGTTAGAAATGGTTATAATGATTTAAACTCACATTATGAAGTTTTCATCTCTGATTTTGTGTTCAAATTCGTGTTTATATGTTTGACTTTTATTTCCATTTGAACAACTTTGTTTTGAACATGTTTAAGAAGAATCAATGCTTGCATGGAATGATTTGAGGATAAATAGTGTAAAGTATGCTTGAAATGAAAGACTACGTGTTCTTTTGAACTAAAACACATCATCAAAACTAGGTTAGAAAAGGATTGAACATGATTTTTATGTTTATTTCTTTATTTTTTGGAATAAATGTGAAAAAGGCATGCATAATGATGAAATTGAGTTGCATGTGTATAAGAATGAGATTATATAATTCATATAGTGTTTATGGACCTTTAGAACATGTTTTAGAAGCATTAGAACTGGTTTGGAAAGATTTGAATTGGTTTGAGTTCAGGAGCTTGGAAACAGAGTACCTCTAGTTGCTACGCGTGGCCATTCGTGGTCAATGTAACACGATCGACCCTGCCACCATGAGACACGTGGTTGACCGTACTGCACCAAGGAGCTCAGTTTTGGGCCACCCCAACCCCTTTTGTTCCAAACTAAATTTTGAGTGTGTTTGATTGTCATATAAATAAATGAAGTATTATGATCAGGAAAGACGCTAAAAAACCATGAGATTGTACACTAATATACTATGTCTGAGTTTTGACATTAATGAATTACGTCTACACCTAAAGTTGCTTACTATCCCTTAGAGCTAGCATTTAGTGAGACGGGATTAGCAGGATGGACATGTTTGGTGTTAGAGATTGAAGGAAGACTCTAAACCCTCTTCCTTGATAGCCATGATTTTAAATAGTGTTTTGACATATTTTTGAAATGTTTTAAGAATTGAATAGTGCATAAATATTTCCAAACATTTTGAATATGTGCATGTTGAGTAGATGATAATAAATGTATATCGAAATCTTGGTAAGTATACCAAGTGAAATAAAATGATTAATTAGTTTTCAAACACTAAATGGTCTAAGATCCTTGTTTGGTTGAGTTTAATTGCATGATGCTATACAGAGATTAGCATTTGCTGATGGTCTAAGATTACACGTATAGCATTTGCTATACGTGTCTCATGGTCTAAGATTCTCATGCCAGACATGCAAGGAATCAAGAAGATTTGCTGATGAGTGCATTTGCCATGATATTAGCCTTTTGAGGATGACACTATAACGTGAAGTCATAGTCTTCTATGAACTTCATCCATCTTCACTGTCTCAAATTCAAATCCTTTTGAGTAAACAGATACCTCAAACTTTTGTGATTGGAGACAATCCAAAATACTGTTCCATACAAGTAGTTCATCAAAAATAAGTTCCAAATCATGAGTATGATAATTCTGCTCGTGCACCTTCAATTGTTGTGACCCATATGTTATAACTCGTCCATGTTGTATCAACACACATCCAAGTCTGCGTCCCGATGCATCAATATAAACCTTATATGGTTTTTCACTGTTCTGTATAATCAACACTGGAGTGGTAGTCAATTGGGTTTTTAATTCTTGAAAGGTGTGCTCACACTTAGTGCTTCATTCAAACGGAATATCCTTCTTGGTCAGCTGTTCAATAATGCCGCCATCTTAAGGAAATTCTACACAAACCTCCTGTAATATCCTGCGAGTCTCAAAAAGTTACAGATTTTTGTTACATTCTTTGGTTGTTCCCACAGTACCACAGTCTTTATCTTTGAAAGATCTACTAAAATACCTTGGTTGGAGATAACATGTCCTAGAAACTTAACCCCTGTCTTACAATTGGTGCTCCAAGACAACATGTACTGATTGCTAACTCTTGAAGGTTTCCGAAAAAGGACTTGTGGGTTATACAAGGTGGTGTCTCTTGGTGGTGGTCTATTTTTCCATTGGCCATTTAATTTACTTGCTTAGAGTTATGTTTACTCATTTGATGCACGTACAGTTCTGGTATTGCAATATTCTAAACAATGTTAGGAGACACCGATAGTGTTAGCATCATACATTATAATAAAGGCGGGTCCATTAAGGTCCACTTTTTATTAGTTCCAATGCTTATAACACGGCCAATGTCAGGAAGCATTGTTCTAACATTCACCTTTCATCCCTTTTCCCCCTTAAATTGGATTAAAATACAGTCCAAATTACTGCTTTGGATGGTACCACTGCCCAGCTAGTTGATCTGCATGTATAAACCTACTGTAACTACTTGATCCACTGTCTTAGTAAAAATATCTTGGATAATGAATAGAATACTTCTCTGCCCTGCCATTTGTTTGTCATCATCATCTATCATTAGTATTATTTAGATGTATCGCAGTATCAAATTCTTCGATTCTCTTTCAGGCTTTGGCTCTCAGGAATTAAAGCTGGAAAAAATTGTGATTTTAGTAGTGCTTGGAGAAGGACATGGATGGATTCAATAACGTGAATGTGTTATCTTATAATATAAATAGCAGTCTCAATAGAAGAAACGTTGGACACCACATAAGAGAAAGCTTCCAACAATATTTGAATGACTGCTGTACTTTATTCAATACAGAGTCTCATTTTTTGGTGAGTTTTTCCTATAGATCAATTTTGAATGTTTCCCATAACTGAAGATGAATTTCATGAAAACGTAAATATAAGCGCTATTCTATTGAATATATATCTGCTTTCTTGTGAGACCATAAACGTGCTTTTGTGAGTGAAACTTGTTTTTCCAATTGGCCACATCATGCAATTGCTTGGATAGTTGCTGACCATTCGTGGACACTTTTGATATTATAACATTCTGGTCTTGAATTATTTTGCATATTAGATTGTGTTCTGTTCTATCCAGTTGTAAAGTTGGCTGTCTTACTAGGCACCTTGAAAAAGAAAAAAATATTAACATGATGAGTTCTTAATCTTGACAAAAGATTACTGACTTTATAAGACACAATGGATCGAAAACTAGATCATCTCTTTTGTCTCTCCTTTTCGGCCGAAACCCGTCTCTGATAACTTGTAAACATGCACTCTCGCACATTTGCAATGGATATGAACAACTGTTCAAATTATGGAATTACTGTTCAAATGTTCAGTTCGGTAAAAAAAATTTCAAAGAAGCCTCATATCAGGATTTTTTTTTTCAAAAATTAAAAAGTAAAATTTCACTCTTGTTTGCATCCCTTCTCAAAATTTTGTAGATCCATGGCAGCAAGGTCTAACTTGATATAAATGTGCAGTATTGCCTGAAAATTTTGGCTCTGCCACTGTAACTGAGTTCAGTGCAACTGTTTGTAGTCACCTTGAAGGGCACATTATAAGACCATCGGAGAAATATATATGCCCGTTTGGTATTATTTTAAGAGTTTTAAAAACTGTCAACATATTTTCTTAAAAATTATCATTTTACAAAACAAAATTATTTTCTCTTATTTTGAAAACACCACCAAACTAGCCAAATAGATAAAAATCTAAATCATCTCTATTGTCTCTCCTTTTTGGCCAAAACCAGTCTCTGATCACTTGTAAAAATGCACTCTCGCACATTTGCAGATTATTGTTCAAAATGTTCAGTTCAGTAAAAAAAAATTCAAAGAAGCCTCATAACAGGATTTTTTTTCAAAAATTAAAAAAATTAAAATTTCACTCTTGTTTGCATTTCTTCTCAAAATTTTGTAGACCCATGGCAGCAAGGTCTATTTTGATATAAACGAGCAATATTGCCTCAAAGACAAAGTGGGGACACACGTAAGGCCAGCTACACACATACCAACTTGAACAAACTCCTTATAAAGACATGAACAAAGAAAGTTTCTGGTTCACACAAGTCCTCATTTTGCTACTTATTGCGATAAACCATATCTACTTTTTTAGGGCCTTCACTTTTTGTTTCTGTGTACGAAGTTAAAGCGCGTATGGGTGGGTCCCTTTTGTAATAGAAGTTGCATGTGCCTCTCACATGGAAATGGGCCAATCAATGCCCCAACTGTTTCTATTATTTTTATTTTTATTTTCATTGGCACATGGTTGAGGTAAGATCCTTGCAAGTACAAGTCCCCACATTTAGGCAACAAGCAGTTACCCTCATTGCATTTGGAAATATTTTTGCACATATAGAAGGTAATGTTATCTAACGACTCTTGATTTGGTAAACTAGTTAATGATATATAATCATATCAAGTTCATAATACTAAAACATCTCTACACACACACATATGCATATATATATATATATATATATATGTCTATCAAAAGGCGGCTAGAAAACGGGAAAAAGGTGATTAAAAGAAATTAAACTCTTGCTAGTACTAAGAGCAAATTTGGAAAATTAATTTTACATTGGCACCCATTAACTAGTTTCATGATCAACATTTCTTGTTGAAGGGTCTAGTCACAAAAATAATTCTTGTAAAAGGAATTGCCAAAGGACGAATTTTTTTCTCTTTTTTTTTTTTTTTTAAGGTGGAGCAATTTTAGGGACTAAGTGCAGGATGAGCGTTTTACTTGATGTTAACTTACTTAAGATGCGCTAGATCTCTTTGAGGTAAGTACTCTCTTGTCATTTATTTTAAAAAAAAAAGTAGAGCCTTTTATTTGTTTTCTTCTGGCTTAATATGTATGGCAAAGAGTCCATCATAGTTGCAGCCTTAAAAAAAGATTTCATGATATTATCGATTATTCTTCATTCAGTTGGGTTATTTCAATTTTTTAAAAAAACTTTTACGATAGAAAACACAATTTTGTATCACTAATAAAAAATATTATTTTAATTATTAGATTAATTTTTTAATAATATAATCTGTAATTAATTTTTTAATAATATGATCTGTAATTGTCTACATTTAAAATAATTAATATAAAATTAGTTTTAATCACAAATTAAATCTTTAAAATTTAATTTAATTTTAAAAAAACGTGGTTCACCAGTGTACAAAATTGGCCAATCTACTTTTTATCACAAATTGTGTTTTTGTGAACGAGTTAAACGGGCAGTTATGTCATTATAAGAATAGAACAGAAGCACATGTCAAGTAATGTCAAAAATGTGTAGCGCGAAGTGACCTTTTTCTGAATGAAACTTTACACGTATAGCTAGTCGCTCCCAACTACCGACTACTATTTGCCTATAAATACTATCATCTTCCTTCGTAGCTTCTCAAACCACTTAAAACAAACTCACTCTTCTTAGTCTTTTATAAACAGAGATAAATCGTTCTTCTTTCTCATCCAATTAATATGGCTAGAAAATTAAGCATCCTCATTTTATTTGTAGCTTGTATGCTTGTTTTCCTGGCAGAAATCCAGGTAATTAACGGCACACTTTTTGTGATATTCAACTGAATACATATACTTGCATTATATAATTAGGGCAGAAAAATCTCTTGTACTTGGTTATTTTGTTAGAAGTATTACAGAAAACTTTTGTTCATGAATTTCATCATGCATTTTTTTGGTTCATCAAGTTTGATCAATAGTTATATCATTTTTGTAGAATTCTTCACAGAGTTTATTTAATTTTTTTAAGTTGCTTTTATGATGTTCATGATGTTTCAAATTCTAGGCTTTTAAGATGGAAACACACCCCTCGCCGCAAAAACAACAAAAGAACCAAGCAGCGGTGAGAACAAAATATTATTAAGATGTATATATATATATATATATATATATATATTTCTGTCCTCAATCACAAGATGAATAAAATTACAAAGAACTTGCACCGACTTTTTTATCCTTTTCATATGGTTAACAATTTCTCTGCAACAAATTGCAGTACGGTTCTACCCAAGGCAGTCTCCATCCTCAAGGTTGGTCTAATATATATCTCTAATAATGATCCTTTTTGTTGGTCACGTCACTTAACTAGAAGCTTTTTTATTCCGCACACTACACAAAATTTCAAAGAAAAACCAAACGCATCACTTTGTCGTCATAAATCTATTGATTAAAATGCCAAGAGGCAGTTGTGGACAGCTAATAAAATTTTGGGGTCCTGTTATAAACAGTCCTATATTGTAAGGCCCACTCTCTATTAAGCACCATATATATCTTTTAGCAATGCTTGGTCCGCAATATTTAACAGTTTGATCCTGATTCACTGTAATCGGGATGACTAGATGACATCATCAGCTGCCATTTGGCACATCGTGGTCCCTAAAGGGATTTTTTTTTAATGAGAATCATAAAGCGGTCATTGTATTGTCACATACTACTAGTTAATTCTGATCTCACCCTGCAAAGCTTTTAGGCGTTAAAAGATGATGCTTAAAAAATAACCATTGAAGTTTGTTTAGCATAAACTGACGAAAGCAACTTAGATTTGAGTGTTAAAGATTAATTTATTTATCATCCAATGCCTAATAAATTATTTGCATAAAATTCGAACAACACTAGTCATGCAACAGTCCTTCGCAATTTATAGTTAGGGTCCACTTTACTTTGATATGATTATAGGTGTTTGGGAATATTGGTTTGAACCAATTTTAGTTGAAAATATTGTAACATATGAGACTATAATATACTTTTTCTTGTCGCGGTAGAATGCGAAAGCTTGACATTGTAGCAATCAAAAGTTTTGATTCTAATTCATATTGCAAACACCACACTACTCAATGAAATATTGTGCATGACCTCGGTATCCAATGTTTGCTTAAAAAAAATTACAATATTTTCTTTTAATACTTTTAGTCATACTAATATTTTTGTGGAACTAAATGTCACCTTTAGTCACAACCTTATAATTAATATGTATTTATGTATTTGTAATTTTTTGATGTGACTAAAAAGTTTTCGTGACTAAAGTTTTAGTTGCACTTGTTGAACTAAAAGCATATCAATCAAAAGGTTCCGGCTAATAGTGACATTTAGTCACATAAAATCTCAATGTTGAGGTTAAAAGTTCATTTTTTGCCCTTATTATTAGTTCAATATCACTTTATTTTTTTAATTTAAATCGAAAAAAGGGCTGCTAACAGAGAATATTTGTGGTGTTCAGAGTGTGCACCGCGTTGCACAAGCCGGTGCTCGGCCACGGCCTACAAGAAGCCATGCATGTTCTTCTGCCAGAAATGTTGCGCAAAGTGCTTGTGTGTGCCTCCTGGAACATATGGGAACAAACAACTCTGCCCTTGCTACAATAACTGGAAGACCAAGAAAGGAGGCCCCAAATGTCCCTGATCGAATAACTTACCACACAATACTACACATATATGCTTATATAAGATAGTTTATTGGTCTTAATTACTTAGCTTTCTGCAATCCATAACTTTTATCATTGTAGTTATTTAATATTTCTAGCGAGAGCACTACATACTTATGTATACTGAATTTCTACTCTTTAAGGTTAATTAAAGCTTTCTTAGCATGAATTGCATCGTCACCTTTGCATGTCATACTATAGCCTTTGAATTTGGGATTGTTTGTATATGCCATATATCGGAGAAGAGAAATTACTAATGAGAGTACCCTAGTTGGCTAAAAGGGTTCAAAAAAAAAAAAAAAAAATCAGTCACAGTGTTAAAAAAATGGCTAAGATTTGAGCATTATTTTAGACATGAATTAGCTAAAAAAAAAAGAAGCTAAAAATGGACCATTTGTAGTTAAAAAAAAAAAAAAAAAAGAAGGGATGCTAAATTCTTTGGGTGATCAAAGCCAACAAAGTCCAATTGTGCGGCACACTACAATTCCTGAAGAATGTTCATGAAACTAGTGTTGTTAACGCCACAATTTATAGAAAGTTGACTTCTATTTTCTTTTAGTGTATAATGGGTTGTAAAGATATTCTCAACCTTCCATTCCACCTCCACCCTTCTATACATATAAAAATACCCATTACAATACAAACAAAGTACATAATAAAAATTAAGAAGAAATGAAATTCCAAATGAAATTCCTCTCTGACCCTCTTCTCCAACCCCTCAAGATTCCCATCCACCGAACTGGGAAGAGAACTGTAAAAAGAAGAAAGAAACTTTAGTAGTAACATATTTAATATTTTTAATTTTCCTTTCTCACCTTTTATTGACTTTTAACAAAGTTAGGTTTAGTTTTAAACACAAATTTTTTTCTTCACTCTCTTAGATGAATTTTCTCTCTCTATCACTCACGCTCTCCCTCTCTCTCTCTCTCTCTCTCTCTCTCTTCTTCCTTTCTGATCACCGTGAAAGGTGTCCTCTCAGATGCTGACCTATACATCGTGGTTCGAGCCTCAGGATATCGTCGATGGGATCTTCAAGGCCGTGCCAGCCTTGCGATGCTAACGCGAACGGACAATCGTCATAAAGGCATCCCAGATCTCTGGCTCTTCTACATCCGCCAATGGTGCTCCTGAGTGAGGCCTTTGACGTCTTCTCTGGTGATTGCATGACACGAGCTCTGGACGGAGGAAGAAAGAGTGGAAGAGATGGAGGTGCAGAGAGAGAGAGAGCGAGAGAGAGACCTCATGGATGGCAATAGCATGTATGGATCGTCTTCTTTGGTGATAGCAAGACCCTATGTCGGGGAGGAAGGGAGAGCAGCAGGAGTAAAATGGGATTTTCAAAAGTTCTGTATTAAAACATGTTATTTGTTTCCACCTCTCACTAAATATGCTATAAATTTTTAATTCCTTTATAAGATATGATGTTCTCCTCTTTTTACTAAAGAACATTAAAAAGAGTAAATGAAATACCAACTTTTGGACCATTTTCAAATTTAGTCTAACATATAAGGCCTTTTTCTCCCGTTAACATTGAATGGGGCAGTTTACGGTAACACAAAACAAAGGGGGATTTTCATAAATACGATTTTTGAAACTTTTTTTTTACAAATGCTACACTTGTTTAAGTATAGTACAACTTAAACATGTAATATGAATGGTAGTATTACACAATTCTTTTAAGTGTGACATGATGAATATATTTTTTAAAAGTATAACATAATACATAATTTTCTCCAAATTCAAACGGATGAATTGACTTATGCAAAAAGAATTTAGATATGCATAAAATGTCATAACTATATCATCATGCTATATTTGGAATACACCCTAAACTTACAAGCAGTATCCGATCTTAGCCGCGGTTATCCTATGGTATCTAATTTCCGCCACTCCGGTGTCTGCCGCCAGTGTCGTTTGGGACATGGTATCCATTGAGGTTACCAGCCGGTATTTGTCCGGGTTTCCAACTAGTGTCCTTGTGATTGTGAATAGTGTCACCTGTGATTGCTCGGTCGGTATCCTCATTTTTGCTTGCGGTGGCCAACAAAACGTTTAAAAAAACAAAAACTAATTAAACTTACTCAAATTTAGAAAACCCACAAATAAATACACAGAAAAACACAAAATTCACAAATTCATAGGAGAAAAAAGAAAACAAAAAATCAAGAATAAGATGCAAAGACGCTGATATATCCATTCGGGGGAAGTCTCTCTTACGCCTCTGTGCTGTGACGGGAGGGGAGATTTGCATATCTCCTCCGCATGGCCACCATGGCACGAGTTGATTTCCCCTCGCGTACAGATCTTTGATAGTCACTTATGCATAGCCCCGCTGGGAAATCACAATGCCGACGATGGTCGCTGAGGGAATTGTGCACGAGGATGACAGCTTTGAACCATTTGCTAAAAAAAAAGTCCATTTTCTGAAGGAATTTAGCACGAGGATGACACTTGAGAAGGTTTTAAAGGGAATAAACAACAAAAAAAATCAAGTAGTTAAAAGATTTGAAATAAAATATCAGACCTTGCAAAAATTTAAATTTTTTAAGAATAGTTTTTAGATTTTCTTTTTTTTTTTTAAAACCATTTTATATTCATCTCATTACACTTACAATACATTAAAAAAAGAGAGATTTGCATGCCATCCTCGAGTTAGATTATGTATAAAAATAGACAGTTCATTAACACATATGTTAAAAGTGTATATTTTGATGTATAAAAAATGGAATATTTTAAAATATTGTAGTAGCCAAACGTCTAAAAATTACCATGTGTCAAAGTGTCGCGTTGTATTTCCAAAATATAACTATATCTTTGGGAGCTATAGAAAGTAGCCCAAAGTCATTTTCTTCGAAACACCATGCAAAAGGTTTTGCTCATGCAGGTACTAAACGTCAAATTAAGTAAGCATATTCTTGAAAACATAATTTTGAGTTTAAATACATGGAAAAGTTTTGTAATCTTAAAACCTTAAGGGTACCAAGAAGCGGATGTGTGAATGTAAGGTCTTGCCAGCATCCCTTTTTTGTCAATCACAAAAAAAATCACAAAATAGACTTGCACAGACTGACACCCCAAATTTTGCAAATTGACATGTGCTGATAAAGTCACAAGCCTAAACCCTTATTTGGAAATTACACATTTAATTGAGAGATTTTTAAAAATGACTTTTTCAAAAAATTTTATTTGGTCAATGACCTCTTTTTTTTTTTTTTTTTTTGGTTTTTGGCATAAAAAAACTAGCTTTTTGGGCATCAAAACAGTTCAGTTTTTTTTGTTTTCACCTTAATTAGGTTCCTCTCTTCGATACAGTCATTTTTATCTTTTCTCTGACAAAAACTAGGGCAGTTTCGGTGCTCAGAAAAAGCTTTTTTTTTGTGCACAAAAAAAAGACGTCATTTACTTAATTTCAAATTTTCTTTAACATTTTTTTCAAATTTTGACCATTTAATTCAAATGCACAATCCTGACATTTTGTCTTCTGTTTGTTTTTTCCTACGAAGCTATAAAAATTTGAGATTTTGTTCCTTTTACGCTCATTAATGCTCTTGTCCATTACTTGATTTCCATTTCATCTTCAGATTTCCCATACCAAAAGTGGAGATGTGAGCAAGGCAAGTAGGTACGATATGTAGTTAGGAGTTATATCTAGTTTCTCACACAACACATCCATTTCCCTAATCTTAAGATTAAGAAAAACCAAAGAAAAAAAAAATTAAAAGTATGGTAATTGTTGGCCCCTGTGCCTTGGCCTTGGCAATTTTTGCGATCACTGGAACCTTGATGTTTGTTAACAACATGGTTGTTAGGTTTGGTATCCTAAAAGCTGTGATATTTTATATATTTTTAATAAATAAATAAAGTAACATTTATAATTATTTTGGTTGCTTATATGTATTATGAATAATTTTATAAACATCAAGAAAATTTCATGATTATTTATGTGACTATAAATTTAGTATATAAGTGTTATATGCTTAGGGATAAAATTTATAGATAATAATTTAAATAGTCTGTAATAATTAATTAAAGTTTAGGATCTTTAATTAAATATTACAAGTATGGTCCAATCTCATTTAAAATGAAATAGTCATTATTCGGACTATTAATGTAGAGACATTGGATTGGAGGTACTTTATATAATGAGATTATATAGGACTGGACTAGATAAATTATAAATCTCTAATAATCATCCGTTACAAATAGAGTATTCAAATTTATCACTATAATGATCATGTATTTGACAGTCTTAGTCCTGAGTATTTATTAGACTCCTATTTATGACATTATATTTTTTGACTTGCATGGTAAGATTTGTCTAAGCACAGATCACAACTTAGCATCTTAGAAATATAATGTAATAAATAGCTGGAAATAATATTATATAAATATGGAATTTATTCTTTCCTTATGGAAGTTAGAAAAATAGTTCTCTTGAGTAATAATTCAAAGTTTGAACAGTAGAGTGCTCGTTCATAATAAGATTATGAATTAACTGTTCATAAGAAATTATTGAAACTCAAGAATAAAGATATAATAAGAAAGGTGAACAGATATTGAACCTAGCTCTTATTACGAACTATTTATGGAGGACTGACTTATCTGTAATGATTATATCAATGGACTACTCGCTTATTTTCTTTGAATAATTTTACTATAATATCAAGAGTTCAGTTTCATGTTTTTAGTCGAATAACACTGAAACATATTATTAAAGAGTTTGATTAATTGTCAAATTTATTGAAGTTTGGGTTATAGGTCCATAGGTCCCCAATGCCACATTTATAACACTATATTGGATTTAATGCATATAATAAATTATACATATTTAGTTTGAAATTATTGAATTCTAAATTAATTATTTCATACTTGAGTTATTAATGTGATATAGAAAAATGTTCTCTATGATACATAGTGTAATGTGATAAATGTTGTCACATTTAACTAAGCATTAGTTAAATTCATTGATTACATTTAACTAATGAGATTACTTAAATATGGTTTTTAAATTAATTAATTAATAATATTTGAATAATAAGATTATTTGAATACAATTTTAATTTTATGTGTGACACATGTGTGGTGGGACCACCTTTTTTTCTTTTCCTATTTGAACACAAAATTAAATATTTAATTGATTAATTTAAAATTTTAATTTTAGATAAATATGATTTATTTTGAAATTTAGATATATATATATATACATATATGGTTTTTGAACCAAACCTTATTTATATGTAAGATTTTATAATATATTAATATATATATTAAAAAAGTAAACGAAGTTTTCGTTTACAGTTGTTTAACGTTTAAACTTTTCTATATATATATATATATATATATATATAAAACAACACAAAGTTTACGTTAATTAAAAAAAAAACCGTAAGCTTAAAGCTTGCTCACATATATATATATATATATTTAATTTTTAATAATATTTAATTAAACAAAAGATAAGAAATGTAAAGTATATCATATTCTTCATATATTTGATATGGTGGTTATTTCAAATTTGAAATTAATTAAAAACTAACTAACTCCTCGGATATAAAAAGGGTAGAGATAGCTATTATCTCTATAGATCTATCATCCATTTAGGTCGTACCATTACGCAATATCATTTAGGTCTACGTAACACCGTGACCATATTTTATCCTTTAAACTCCTCTTACTTCGGGAGGCGGTACGACACTTTTCTTAACTTCTGGTGACATATTTACCAGTTCTTTTAATATGGTTGTCATACCAGGCATGAAATGATAATCACATGTTATCCATGATATATGAGTTCATATGAATAACGAAGTATACACAAGTACCTACTTCGTATACATACACGCATTCATTATTGTATACACTGATACACCATATCTTGTACATAGCAATACATAACATGTTATATATTTAGGTATTCTAATCGTATACACACAGGCATCAATTCTATACCTCTTAGATATTCATTTCATAATAACATACAAGTTTGCATTGTAACATATACCCTAATATACATATTCACGCATTCTACACCTACCATTTTATATTGTAGATGGGAAGGGTACTTACTTGCTTTTGTGCACTGCAAATCAACTTTGATCTTCGGTCTCCTAGACTCCTAGGATCCTATTGGCCAATTATAAAATTATTAGCCAATTCCAATACGTTTCGTCACAACACGTTCATTACTTCATCATTCGAGTTGTATAACTGTACATAACTCTGTAGATACTGATTTTCTTATTTTTTTCTAATTCTACCCTATCGTTACTTACGAAGGGCAAAAATCTTTCTAATCACTTTCTTTTCCTATCTGTGACCTTATTAGAGCTACTCTGGTTATTCGGGCAAAAATGACGATTTTGCCCTTCGTGTCTTATTGACCGATCCGAGCTCAATTCCGTTCTTTTAACAAAAACGGTCACACATTAACTTCAAAATAATGTCCTAGTGGCTCGAAACCTTTTTTTTCACACTTAAATCCCTTTTTCATAAAACTTTACGGTTTAGCCCCTAAACCGAAAATTGTGACAATTTTGCCCCTGGGGCTAAAATTTTCTCTTTACATCCAAAATTTCTATTTTTCATAAGAAATATTTTTGCTCAAAGTAAAACACCTTGAATCATTTTGAAAAATAACATTTTTGCCATTTTACCATGTTTTCACTTTTAACAAATTCTTGAAAATTTAAAAACTCACAAACGGTTGAGTTTTTCAATGAACTGTCCATATTGTCTAATAGTTTCATCGAGATCTACAACTTTTGTGTTTTAACTTTTTCAAAAATCTCACTGTACAAGGGTGTTTTCGGCTGTTTTCTATTTCTGTCGAGAAAGAAAATTTTCTTTCAATTTAGTCCCTTAGACTTTTTGTCAAATTCCTTTTCAAAATTTTAAATCTACCCCTGCAGAGTCTATTCCATGCCTTACTCAGGTCATTTTTGTGCTCAAACCTCATTTTATACAATTTAACCAAAAAATTACAAAAATATTATTTTATGCAAAAACTACCATTTGGCACCATAAATCAAAATTTCACCATCTAAACAGGTCATTCATCACATTCACATGTAATTCCATTAAATATAAGCTCAAAAACTCATACGGGTTTGTGAGAATAAAAATCAAACAAAAATTCAAAACTTTAAATATCAAAACTTACCAAAATAGTCTCTTTTTGATTTCTAGCCTTGAAATTCCTTTTGATCTGCCTATAAGCCTCCTTTTCATGCAAAAATAACATGGGTTAATATCCTTTCTTCAACCCATGAGAAATACTTTAAAAACTCATTAAAAAGTTTGGAATTTTACCTTTAATCTTGTAAAAATCCTTGGGGCTTGCTTCTAAAATTGTTTTGGGGTTATTTTTGCAATTTTTGAGGTTGAGAAAATTTTCTTGAAAGCTCAAATATGGCTGCCAAATCTTGGTGGAGAGGAAAGAAATAAAAAGTTGTGATAAACAAGCCTTAAATGCATCCTTATCTCATTTGGTGACTCATGGTAACCCATGAGTATACCTCTAGGTGTCATCATATGGTTGGGCCACCTTTTAAGGCTTGGTGGCCCAATAACAAGCTAGCAAGTGTTCACTTAGTTAGGCTAAAAATTTACACAGTGTAATTTTTCATCACGTAGTATTTTTCTTATACTACCGTGGTCAAATCAATGTATTTTTTATCCTTAAACTGTATAAAAATATTTAACTTACTTTTCGTTCAATTTTGGAGGCCAATCATAACATTTTTTGTATATGTATTATCACTTAGCAGTATTCTTATACTGCTCTGGCCTCCATTCTACCCTAAATTAGGGTTCGGACAACCTCTGTGTCCTAGTTGCATTCTAGTCGTTCATTCGTTTATACCACAATTTTACAATTAATTGTGATATAAAATTCATTTTATGGGTATTATTCACAAATTTTTAAGTAATTCAACTCATGAAATCTATATTTTATCATACCCAACATTGCATCACATTTGCCATAAAATATGCAATCAATGCCGTTTATTCACACTTTATCGTAATTTTGTACAGAAATTACAACTTTTTACAAAAATCACATTTTTAAAAGTAAATTTATTAATTAAGCCCAATTAAATATTAGGTTTTATTAATGAAATTTTCTCGATCATTACACAAAATTTGCAAAAATAGCCCCACAACAAGTTTTAGAAGCAAATTCAAGGATTTTCACAAGATTTAAGGTGAAATTCTAAACTTTATAATGAGTTTTTAAAGGATTTTTCATGGTTTGACGAAAAGATATTAACCCGTGCTATTTTTGCATGAAAACAAGGCTTAGAAGGCAGTTCAAAAGGAATTTCAAGGCTAGAAATCAAAAGGAGGTTATTTTGGTAAGTTTTGAGTTTTAAAGTTTTGAAATTTAATGAATTTTGTATGGATTTTTATTCTCTCAAACCCATATGATTTTTTGAGCTTATGTTTGATGGAATTTCATGGGAAGGTGATGAATGGCATGTTTTAATTGTGAAATTTTGATTTATGGTGCAAAATGAAATTTTTGCAATTTTAAGGTTAAATTTTGTAAAAATGTGGTTTGAGCATGAGAATGACCTGAGTTAGGCATGGAATGGTCTCTGCAGGGGTAGATTTGAAATTTTGAAAAGGATTTTGACATAAACGTCATTCGGACTAAATTGAAAGAAAACTTCTTTTCTCGACAGATTTAAAAAATAGCCAAAAA